>NQII01006277.1:18520-126698 GCA_002778355.1 Clitarchus hookeri
GGGGGGGGAGGCCTCCGCTTCAGCTTCACATGTCTGGAGATTTTCCATGCCACGTGCCTATTCGAAGGCGACAGCAAAGTGCGCTAAAGGTTGAAGGGGGTGGGGTAAGGGGGTGAGGGAAGTGAGCCAAAGGCGTGCTATAATCCTCAAAACTGTCACGCGACAACGTACGCCACAGGACTTAACGAGTGCAAAAATTTTATATATTTCTCTGCTTCATGCAACTCCGAAGTCCTAAGATTGTTGAGTTATAGTAACCGATTGTACATAAAAGAAAATAATGCGTGTTTAATGCCGTCTATTACTCAGAGAATAATATCATTAAAAATATATATTCAGTCTATTCTTTTGCTATGCAGAAATATTATATTGTGATATGTTCATAAATAAATGTTTTAAAAATATTTTTTTTTTTGTATCTCGAGTTAAGTCCTGTTCATGTAAGTTAAAAAAAAACCTGTTGGTAAAGAAAAGTAAATATTAACTAAATCAGTTTTGGTACGATTTAAAGAAAAACATAATTATTAAACTAAAATGTTGAATGAGACTACATCCATCGCTAAAATCACGTATATATTTTACGTATATGAACATAATTATTTATTCAACAATTAAATTAAGGAACAGGGGTAACACACTTTGCAGGTGAAGACTGTGTCGAAAATAATCTTTATACATGCTGTGTAGCGTCAGCAGACACGTCCGGAGTTAAAAATGACACGATGTGCAGTATTGACGAGTTGGCAGCCGTGCGTAAGTCGTACTGTACTCTTCCTGCTGAACACGCCGGCTGCTGCGAGCGGGCGCGCAGGCCACGTGGATCCTTGGTAGGAGGTGCAGCTCGTCTATACAGCGCTGGCCTACGTCTAACCTACTTTACATTCATTATTCCAACAGAGATCGATTGCATATTAATTTATCATGTAAAACATTTATAAGTTGGAAAATAGTTCACAAATGCCTATTTATACTATCATTCAAACTAAATTCATTAGAAAAAAAAGAAACACACTTTTGTTAATTTAATGTTAAGTTTATTATAAATAAAGTTCTTCACCAAAAAAAATGTGTTGCGGGTGATAAATTGTTTATCCAGGTTTTTTTCCATTGGCCGAGCGAATTGTTTTCACGAGTGTGAAAAAACCTCATAATTTCTCAAAAATATTACGAAAATTTTTCTTATATAAGCAGTTATACGTTTTTTCGTTACTAAAACATTACATTAGAGACAATTAAAATAGTTTTATTTTTTGTGTGTATGTGGCATCTAGGAAACACGCTCCTTTATTTAGGGATGCTGCAATCTCATACGAGTATTTCANGTGGCATCTAGGAAACACGCTCCTTTATTTAGGGATGCTGCAATCTCATACGAGTATTTCAGTTTAGTATTTAATAAAATTTTTCATCAAATGTAAGTAAGTATGAAAGTTCCAGGCTGCATGGCTAGAGTTCACCATCATGTTCTAGAGTGTCAGAAATAATCGTAGGTAGGCGAGCCCCTTAAGATCTCTACAGAAAAATCTGTCTCCAACCAATCTTACGCATGACTAGTTCTATTCGTGTGGTATGAGACTGGAGGTTGTGGAACGTCGGTCGCCCGATATTATTGCGACCGGAGCCCGGACGCACGGCCGAGCACCTCAAGAGAACGAGCTTTATCAACACATTAGCATTGGCTGAAAAACACACACATTTCCCCTTCACTACATTTGCAGAGTTCTGCTTCACGCATGCTTTACCGAGAGAGAGTAGTCTGATTTCTCGCCTCCCATTTAGGTGAGCCAGGTTTGATTCGCGGTGGGGTTTAAGCCAAAACACTTAATTACACCGGGGACCCTATAATGCATCATATTATGTTAACAGATATCGGGGTACCATCATACCGACGAGCTGTCTTCGTCGAGTTACTGTTTCTTACTCCACATTTCGTTTGTAGATAATTAAATTAAATATACACGATTCCTTACAGCGATGTTTGTCCTCTACCATTCAGATTTTTTTAATGCATATTGTTCCCCTTTTCCAGTCGTCAAACCCGTGGACTCGAGCTGCTGTCGAACTGCCGACGAGAACTCTCGCCCTCGCAGCTAACTTCGCCAGTTCAGTCGGTGAGCACAGACTCAACTATTTTCACTGAGCTGCGTTAATTTTCTATCGTCATATGCCACAAATTGTATTACTTACACGAGCTGCTCACTAGTTTTGTGGAGCTGAACTCTTACTGACGCTTCACAGTCTTTCTCAAAATATAAAATGTTATCGTTCTTTAGACGTTAACGTATTAATCAGTAGCGTGAATTTCTTTGACAAGAGCGGGAGGTCGTAATATACTNATCGTTCTTTAGACGTTAACGTATTAATCAGTAGCGTGAATTTCTTTGACAAGAGCGGGAGGTCGTAATATACTCAGCCTGTGATTTCGAAATTTATTTTCCCTTTTTCTTAATGTGTTCTTTTAGATGGAGAAGATAAAATACTACGGAAGTGTGTGTACAGCAAAAAAACTCGCCCACCCCGCTAGTAAAAATTACGTTGACGTAAAGTTGTTTTAATAAGTATATCGGCATTACAAATTGAGTTTTCCCCCCTTTCATAATTTCTACTGAATCTTAGGTAATGTTTGTAATGAGGTGTGTTGCGTGTGCTTGCGTGTGTGAGACTCTCATAGTATGTGAAGCGGGTTGGAGCACACGCAGATTACCTTCCCCTTTCTTCGTGACGCGCAGAACTAGCCGGAGATAACAGATCCGGGCCACCGCGGTGACGCACTGGTGTAGGGTGGTGTATTGCCGCTATGTCGAGACGTGGCTCGATTCCCGGTTGGTAACTTCCAGGATTTTCTAAAGTGAGTTTACTGGTTTTCTCTTTGCCTGATCGGCGCCATTCACTTAACTGTCTCCACTATCTTTCAAACAATAGAGATTCTGTATTCGTGAAAAGATGTAGGGTATATTGTATGGGATTAAAACAAATATATAAATTCATTAAAGGCAGATGACATGTTCCCACACTGAAGTATATAGAGAGCTTAATAAATACAATTTTTACTTTTTACTTGCGTAAACTCAAGAATTTCAAATAATTGTTCCTGGCTATGAATTACACTGCATGTAAATAAGTATTTTTGCACAACGCAAAAAAAAAACTAATTCAAATGTATTGATGTTGCAGTTGGCTACGTTGGGCCTTCACGTGTGAGGCGAACCAATGGCCGACCGCCGTGTTGCATCCGTCGTTCCAACACCTGCTGGGGTAGGAATGATGATATCACCTCCAGTTTTTCCTGCGGGTTTTGTGGCGAGCACTTGACTCTCCGTCGAAATGGGCTCCGACGTGAGGCCGGTTGTGCACACAATCCCTTCAATGCCGTTTCTCAGATTTGCGAGAAATGTGGGGTTCGGATAAACTGCAAGGATTATTTGTATAAGCATGCACGTAGTAGTAAGAGTACCATTAAACAGGTGCCAATTTTCAGTTGTAAACCTTGTAATGCTGCATTTACACATATATGTCATGCATGACGACACGAAACTAGCTGCCTCTTCAACCCCTAGATACCTACATTCCGTGCGAAGAATGCGGTAAAGAGTTTACTAGGTCAGATGCACTGAGGGCACATATGGCGAAGTGCAGCGAACAAACCCCTCACTGGCAGAAACGGCATTCAGGGCCAATTTGAAGACGTACGTGGTCGAAAATGCAAGTAACACCGCAAATGATAATATTAATTATTTGACCAGCATTAAGTAAAATACAATCAGACAGCTGACGGACGAAGTGAGAGAATATGGCGCAATAGAATGTAACATTTGGCTCGAGTGCGATTATACGTAACTGAATCCGTTCGATAAAGGTACAGACAAAAGAGCATTTAAGATGACAAATACACCAATTCATGAACTCAGCGATATTGAGGAGGTCGTACAAAATAGCTTAGAAAAAATATGTATTGAAGAGACGCAATTCAAAGAACGCAGTTCCGGGAGGACAATGTCGCCAGTCAACCGCATGCAGCTTCGCATAAACAAGTTGGAATTCCTTCGTGCATGGTCGTACATGACCAGCCCGCTTCCATAAAGAATAGACACGCTATCATAAATCCGAAAATCACAAACGACCACATGTGATTTAAATGGGTTATTCTGGCCTGTCGCATGGAAAGAGAACATATATATCGCCTCGACAACCGCTATCACCAACTGGAAACCAATTCTGATTATTTCTCAGATCTAGAGTTCCCTACCGAATTGCACCAAATAAAAGTTTTTGATAAACATATTATGTCAGTTTCTGAATAATTTACGCCCTGTTCGCGAAGGAGAATATTTTCCCCGTGTGTGTGGTAAAAAAAGACACCAGATCAATTCGACCACCATCCTTCTCCTCATCGCCGATGATGGGAATGCCCACTATTGCTGTGTCAAAAATTTAGAGAGGTTATAAGATGTCAGCTGACGGCCAACGACTACAAGATCCATGTATGCGAGTGGTGCTTCATCTATTATCATGGGTATCCGAGTTGGCAGGACATTCGTGCCTGGAAAAACTCAAACAATATTGCAAGGACAATGGCCCAGCGAGAATCGAGATGCCACAGCCGGAGGAGGATGGNAGAGGAGGATGGGAGACCACCAGTGTTAAAATTTAAGAACTATCACGACATTGATAGACTACCTGTCGTTGTTTATGCAGATTTTGAGGCAATTCTATAACCGACTAACACCGGCAAAGCGGACCCAAGCCTTTCCTACATGTACGTCTATCAGAAGCAAGAGGCGCACAGCTTATGCATTTACATCCTCGTGGATAACGACGCCATCCCTCCAGCACTACCATTCACGCTGAGCCAGGACCCTATTAGATAAACCTGGTGGATGAGGAGGGGGGGGGGGGAGATTCAGAGGAAAAGTTCGTCTATGCAATTGTATATTTTGGCAAAAAAATTAAAGATATTTACGCAATATGATTATGTTCCTTCTGTTTCAATGTTTTTTTAATGGGAGTTAGGCTTGGTGCTGTGGCTGTGTTTGGGGCTCGCTTACTGAGAATCACTTTTTCGGCTCGACTCAGGGGGTGCTCGGAAGTCAGCGACTCAGGATTGACGAGTGTACCCGAAGGTGCTCGGCAGTTATACCCAAAAATTCTTCAAGCATATGTTTGTTTCTGTTAGCAATATTAGTTTTATAGGCATAGGGTATGTCAAAACGTAAATCTGCATTTATGACCTACTTAGAAAACGAATTTTGATTTTAAATTACCTATATTTTATATCGTGCCAAATTTATAGATAAGGTATTGCAGAAACATGCAAAAGTTTTTTATTAAATTACTACTTTATAGCCCCGTCCCTTAAAGACTGATTAATATACGATGCCAGACTACGCCAATTATTCAGTGCCTCACTTTTTTTTTAAAGGTATAAGAGTGCTACTCACAATTGTAATATATGTATAAATAAACAAAGCCCATCATGCTAATAGCGACCACATTCACGAGTATGTTATAATCACTGCATGGATCAGAATATACCAACAATTTTATATGATCAATTGGTGCTAATTTAAATTCCAATAGTGCCAGGACCTAGAGACTTGGAATGTACAAGTGTTTTAACGGTATTAAATTTCGGCTNCCCTAGAGACTTGGAATGTACAAGTTTTTTAACGGTATAAAATTTCGGCTCTTCTTGACCATCGATCCATCAATCGTCCAATAATTACATAGATATTTGGATAAGTCCAATAATCTTCCAATATTTCCATAAATATTTCACAATCTTCGCCAATCCGCAACTAGATCCTCACCAATCCTCAGTAATCTTGTCATCAAGTTTCCGCCTTCTCTCTATCAATCTTTCTGTAAGTCTTTTGCTATCTTTCAATAAATCTCGAAACATGTTCATCAATATGCTACACAATTTGATCCGCAATCCGTTGTACAATCTGATCCACAAACCATTCCACAATCTTTCAATCTTTCCATGAATCTTTCGCAATCCTCACCAATCAGCACCACGCGCAACACAATTTGCTCCACAATTGATCCACAATATCTCAATCTTTCCATCAAACTCGCAATCTTTCCACCGTTTAGCACCACAATCAGCATTGCACACACCACAATCAGCACCATCCCCAGCAACCCTGGCCAATACTTCGATTAACCCCAAACCTTGGATAAATTCCAATCTTTGGATCAATCCCAATACTTCCATAAATCCCAATCCTTTAATCAATCCTAATGCTTCGATCAATCATTCGGTTTTTCCCCCACTCATAAGTTTAGAAATTTTATTCTTTCGCCAACAATCTCCAAATGTTTACATGGCAGCAGAATTAATATTTTGTATGCAGTGAACTATCCATGCATTTTTATACTGAAATATTTATTACCTTGCTTTAATCAGATCCTTCCATAATAGTAGAGTGCTCATAGCATCACATTAAACGTGTGTGGGAAATAAGGATACGACATAAAAAAATAAAGAAAAACCAACTGTTTTATAATAACTATTTTTTATTATTATTTTATAATTACAATTTGAGAATACATCAAATAATCACATCATTATATATAACCCTTCCCCTTCAGTTCTGTAATAATTGAAAATATTTCAACTGTGCGTGAGAGATCCCCACATTTTTGCAGGTTAATCAAATGTCTGAGTCTATCAACCATTTCATTCGGAACCTTGGGAAATATGTAACGAGCATTCTTCACGTCATCTACCTTCATCACGTCGCTTGTTGCAGCAAATATGGTGGAGGGTGTGTCTGTGCATCGAGCAAATCGTAATCATCGTCTTCACTGTCATCACTGTCACCATAGTCATCATTCATGATCGTCTTCACCTCCTGTTTCATTCTCAATATAAGTTTACCTTTCTGTATAGGAGCCACATGGCCATAGCAGTATTTATAGCCAACGACCATTTATTTTGAAGTTCATCTATTTCATGCGAATGTCTTGCAATTGCACATTCTGCATAAACCGACTCTACTGCTATCATTCCATCTTTGGCATTAACTGTATCATCATAATCACCTGTCGAATCGACACCCATCGATATGGCAAGAAGTTTTGGCCGGCATCACTTGCTAACTCCCAGTAGACGAAACCTTGCAAATCTCGGTAGGTTCTTTCAATGTATTGCCTTGCACAAACTGCATGGGACCAATGTCATATTGCTTCATCGCGCGAAAAGAGCTCTTCATGCAGGCCATTCTCTCATGTCAACTAGCATTTTGATCATAGGCGAAAGCTCGATCGCAGAATCGGCAATGGCGACAACCAGTTAGCGATTATGCATGTCGCGGCTCCATGATTGTTGAAGACAAAGGCAGGCCTTCGTATTCGGAATTAATCTCCGTATATGACGAGGGAGCACTTCCAAATCAATGTTTACTTCTCGATGCCTGAACATTAGCTTAGGTATTAGCGTGCATCAGCTCTCTATAACTCTCCCATCATTCGGAAAGATCACCAAATTTTTTTGTAAGACCCAGAGAAATTTTTTTTTTTTTTTACGATTTCATCTTACGAACTTAGGGCACAAAGCTATGGGTTAGCATCGCAAATTGCTTAAAACTTTGTAAGAAGTTCACGTACGAACATCGTTAAAAAGGCTTCAAAAGCTTGGCAATCGATTTGCAATCCTATTATCTCAATCTGATCCCTATATCTGATGGCTAAAATTTTTAATTTCGCCTGTAATATAAATTTTTTTAATATTCACCGAACACTGTGAAGAATTACCACTTTTTTTTAATAAACGTCTGATAAAAAATTCATTTTTTTTTTATTATTTCAGGACTTGAACTCACGTCCCTACACTATACCTCAACTTTTGAGATTGCATAAATCTTTATATCAGGCATTTTTAAGAATGTAAACATACAGAAAATGACATACAAAGTTCGATAAAATTGTACCAAAACTTGTGTTGGTATTCAAACTGTGGACCATTTATCTTACTATATTTTCTTTATTCTTCATCCAAAATTGGTCTAACAACCTACATTGTAGGTTTCATACACCATGCACTTATGCGGAATTTATTCCAGAATTTGTTTCTAAAGTTTTACTTAGGTAGTTCTTGCATGTAGACTAGTAGAATGATTATGGTGTATTCGGCACCGCAAAATTCTTCACTGCCGACGAACTGCTTCTCATCTCATGCAGAGATGTGTTTCCAAATAGTTATGTTGAGAGTTAGGAGAAGCTGGATCATCAGCAGTTCCCTTTGAAAAAGCAATTTTATAACAAACTGATGGGCCTTGGGATCAGAGACAAATAATATGCCCACGTCCAGGAAGTATGGGAAAAGTCAAACTATGCGAACCTGGAAAAGTGTTCAGAATTGTACTTCAAGATGGACATTCTCATCCTGGGAGACGTATTTGAAAATTTCAGAAATTTGTGTATGTCAACATATATGCTCAATTGTTCACACTATGTCAGCACCCCGGGATTCACAATCGGTGCAGTGTTAAAAACGACAGGGGTTAATTTAGAGCTTATAACTGATTACGACATGCATATGTTTATTGATAATGGAATTCGCAGTGGCATGGCGCAGTGTATGAAGAGATATGCTGTGGTGAACCCTTACATGCCTGAGCTATATGATCCAAGAAAGCCCACCATGTTTTTGTAAGACCTCGACGCAAACAACCTCTATGGCTGGGCCATGTCGCTGCTGTTGCCAGCACGCAGCTTCAGGTTGTTCTAAACCAACATTAATGTCACTAGAGTGCCGGAAGATGATGATGCTGGCTTTATTCTGGAGGTCGATGTCGAGTACCCCACAGTCCTCCACGAAGAACATCGTGATTTGTCATCCCTACCAGTTTACCAGTGTCCCCCATTCTCCAAACATGCGAAGTTAATAACAATATTAGAAAATAAGAAACACAAAATCGTACATTACCACAACTTCAAAAACATGATTTTAAAAAATATATATATATATTATAGTGGGCAATAATGCCACTTTCGGGAAAGTTATGTAGAAAATCGAAAATTCCCAAAAAAATTTCATTGATATGTATTGAAATGCGACTTAAAAAACTGGTAGCCATGCCAACATTCCTCGACTGAACAATTAATAATGACACTCTTTCCATGATCCACCTGCATCACGAAGCCATATTGTTTGGTAAATATATATTTGCACCAGATTGTCAGTGCTCGACCTCTCAAAAACATTAATGTAAGGATTCCATAATGGCATGATGAAGGCCTGGTATGACGAAGACGTCGAGCTCCTGTATACAGAAACAAACTCGTTTCTGTATCAGATTTGAACCCAGGACTTTTACGAGGACATGGTTTCGGATGGAGTGTTATTTACAGAGTTCGACACCAGCGGATATCCAACGAACCACAAGTGCTTTTGCCCACCAACAAGAAAGTGGTTGGCAAATTAAAAAAAGAGTGATATGGAAAGATCATGACCGTATTCGTGTGACTTCGGGCTAAATTAAATTCGTTAAAATGCAACGGCAAAGTAACCAAAAGAGCAGAGGTATTACAAAATTTGTTGTTAAAATAAAATTAATTTTGATGATTTTATATTTGTTCTGGATTATCACCGTGCGATGCGAGATAATGTTCGCACTGTAAGGTTGCACAAGCAGGAATTATTCTCTGAATACATCCATAAACTTGCCCTGACATGGAAGGACGATAAGAGGCAGCTACAGGAAAACAGAATACACACACTGCCGTATGGGTACAATGAAACATAAATTTATATTTTAATTATATCCCCAATATTTTAATGTGAATATAGCGATACACAAGGTTCACTGTTTCCTTGTCTTTTTATGTAGCTGTTGATCTATCAGCCATACACGGATCGATGACGTATTTGGAAAGGGGATCAACATGCTTCAAAATGTGTGAAGGTTCCTAGGAGAGCGTGAATAAGGCTGGAATGCAAGGGCAGTTTTTCACCTCAGGGGTGTCAAATCTGAAACGATTTCAATTCCCCTTCTACACAAACACAATAAATACGATAATCATCAAGGGCTCATGCGATGCACTACAATGAGAGATGTACTTGCCAATTTTGCTTCCGCAGTTTCTTATTCGCAATAACACATGCACATGCGTTCTGCATCAATGTTGGACCTCCGACCAGATTTTAAGGTTTTACCGGGGGTTTTCCAATGCTTATCCCTCCAACAGAATATGGTAGCTATATTGTACATGTGAAAAAAAATCTGGAGGGGACACTTTATTTAAAAATCAATTTTTGCTTCTGCAGCAATGTTATATATTAATGTCATATTTTTATACTTAATAGTTTCCAGATAACAGTAATAGGGTAATTGTTTTCTCTGTGGTTCTTCGAACAGTATGTCTATCTATGGAGTGTTTTTCACTGGTGATGTTTGTATGATTTTGATTCATAGGTTTACATACATTTCCTCGATGGTGTCTCTATAGACATGTGCTGGCAAATTTCTTTTCTGTATTTATTAATTATTTTTAACGTTGGTTCTACAATTTTTCAGCATTAGTACTAACATTTTTATTGTATTTTTTCCCTTTTGGACGACACAATTTTCATTGGCGTCTGTATAGTTATATGCCTGTGTGGGTATTTGTTTCTGTATTAGTTTATATTTTTCATCGTTGGTAAGTTGTATACAGAGTGAGTATAAATAAATACCCAAACTTTGAAGGTCGATAATATCAAAACCAAACAACCTACAACCTTGAAAGACAAATCAAATGAACAATTGAACCGTGAAGTTTGTTTACCATACACTCGTAAATGTTCAATGTGACCACCACGAGCGGCACGAACGACATCTACGCGATAATAAAACTTGTTCCACACTCTTGTCAGCATGTCAGGTGTAACGGTTTGGATAGCAACCGTACTTTTCCTTTTTGAGGTCGTCAATGTTAGCTGGCAATGGTGGACGAAACACATAATCCTTTCCGTACCACCACAGAAAAAAATTGCACGTGGTAAGATCCGGGCTTCTTGGTGGCCAGTGATGAAGAGCCTGGTCACCAGCAGCTCCTCGACCGATCAAGCATAGTGGCAACGTCTTGTTCAGGTATCCGCAAACAGCTAGGTACCAATGGGGTGACGCAACATAAAGGAAACATCAGACCGTCCCCTTCACATTGAAGCATCTTTCTGCAAATATTATTCGTTTTTGGTCCAATAATTTGTNTATAATTTGTCAGGATTTTTTCTGAAATTTTGTTAGTTTTTTTCGTTGGTGAGTAGTATAATTCTGCATCTTTCAGCGAATATTTTTCGTCGTTGGTCCCAAATTTTTTCATTGCTGGTTCTGACAATTTTAATTTATTTTTCGTTGTTGGTTCCACAATTTTTCAGCGTTGGTCCTGAAATTATGTTTGAAATTTCGTTGGTGGTCTGTAAACTTCTGCTTCTTCAGTGGACATTTATTTTTCACCAAAGGAATATTAATTTTGCTTTGAATTGAGATGTGAGGAGGCTGTAGCTTTTTTTCAATGTTTAGAGTATCTGGAATTCTTTTTGTTTTCATTGGTACAGCATTGGAAATTCTTGCTACTTTTTTATTGGTGGTGACAAGAAGTTGTCGTTCTGGCTTATGTGTTTGAGTCAATGATATGTGTCTTTGGCTCGTTTGCATAAAATTGGGTTTTTTAACGTTGGAAATTTATTATCTTCTTAAGCAGCTGTCGCTTGCAAATATTTTTTGCAGAAAACGATTATCGTGTTTGGGGCGTGCGTCGTCGGGCCCCACATTATTATTACGCAGATAGTCATTATGTCCAAAAAAAATTCTTACAGCATTTATAAAAAAATCCTGTAAAATATAGTCCTTGGTCCCAAAGTGCGAGGAACCGCTTACATGGACTGACCACAACCATATGGGCGTTAAGAGGGAGGGTGTTGACGCATGTCCACGAGGTATAGGTGGAAAGATCGAGGCCTTTAGACAGGATGAAAACATACACCTGGAGAATGAGCAGAGGGGTCCTAAACCTGGCTGAAATTGACTATATTTACTGGTGGAAGGTACATGGAGGTATGACAGCATGGTTTTACGTGACATGTGTGTTGTTATATAAGCAGCTAGGATCCTGACGAAGAACTCAGTTTGTTTGCAGACGTCGTGGAGAGCAGATCGTCTCTATAAGTTACTATAGTTGGAATACTCATTGGAGAACCTTCCAGCAGCACCATCGGCTTCAACTATCTCTTAGGTGGTTTCAGTAGCTCCTGCGCCTGTGACTGCAGCTCCAAAATCACTCCTCAACTGCTCAACCTTCTCCACATTCTCGACAATAGCTCCACAATTGATGTTCGCAAACCCGAAAGAACCATTGGTAAAATTGAAAGGAAAATATGTCAGAAAGTCAGTCAGTGCAAGATGCCATGTAGCTACAGGAGCGGGAAATGGATGGGACAAAGTTTCAAATTTCTACCCATCAAAATCACAGTTAAAGAGGACTGGTGAACGCTAACTACGTGAACTGCCTTTTATTAAAATAATATAATAATAGCGAAAGTGATTTTAGACTCAAGTGACCACAATTCGACTGACCTCGGAAGTTTCTCAGTTTGGTTGTTATAAATANGATTTTAGACTCAAGTGACCACAATTCGACTGACCTCGGAAGTTTCTCAGTTTGGTTGTTATAAATAATATTCTGGCCCCCACCCCCACATATTGTCAAATCACTGGAGGCACTCGCAGGTTGTCAAAACCATCAAAAAATTCCATTGTGTGTATGCATTTTGTAAACAATCCCATAGGTTCCTGGGTCTCTACAAATATTCCAAATTTACTGCACCACACCCTTAGCACTTAGATCTATGGGATAATCTATCATAAATACATAATCCACAAAAAATTTGCATTTATAATTTATGAGCTAACTTCTTTATATCCCTTTTCGTAGGAGGATATTTAGGCAATGGTTTTAAAATCATATTTCCCCCCTTCGTTGGTTCTTTTTCTACCTTCTGCCTCCTTCCACAAACAAATGCTTCCGTTGCCTGATTGTATCTAATTGCCTCTGCTAATTGCTTGTGTTGGTTTTTATGTGTTGTACGCTCGTGCAATACCGCTATCCTCATTATCAATCTGTCTAGAGCAGCCCATGCAGGTTGGATGTTTCCCTCCTTTATATACCTTTCTCTGGCTTTTCCTATTTTTTTTCTTCCTGCCAAACTACATGCTAACACCACATGCTGTTTTAACATTTATAATTTTTGAAATACTTAAGGCAGCCAACCATTCGACAAACTTCTTTAAAGTTTCTTCTATCAGTTGCATGGAGATCGCTAGGCAACACGCTAGCCTCCCCATCCACCTTATTTCCAGGGACGAACCAATTACATATGAATCATTGCCTAATACCAGGAGAGGTTTGATTGGCGGCCCATTCAGGTGTGGCATTACATGTGTCTTCCTGGGTTTTCTCGAATAAGCTAATGGTCTTTGATCACTACAAAAACCCAACTACCAATGCCAGAACAAATTTTAAGTGCGGTTGATGGACTATTTTTNACCCAACTACCAATGCCAGAACAAATTTTAAGTGCGGTTGATGGACTATTTTTTATCACTTACAGCGATAATAAAGTCATAGTACTACCTGATCAAGCCAAACTGAACTCTGCACTTATGTTCGACAATGTGGCCTGCGAGAAACAAACATGCTCACAGCCGCATTTTTGAGTGGGTAGGCATATAACAGTTGATTCGTTTTACCTTTGCAAAACGTATTTACACATACCAAAGCAGTGCTACGTGAAAATGTAAACGTGATGGTCTTGTTTCGAATGTAAAATTTAAACTTGCACCATACTTAGTGAGATTATGTAAACACTATCACATAATTTGATAAATGTATGGACCGAGTGCATTTTGTGGGCGCGAGCCTTATGGTTTACTCATGGTCTAAAATATTTTCTCCAACTTAAAGGGAACACAGAAAAAACATTTGAGGTGAAATTCCCTTACATGCAAGGGGCTTATAACCTCTACATGCAAGGGGCTTATAACCTCTACGTGTAAGTTAATTTACTTCTTAAAAGTAGAGTAAATTGACATAACAAGGAATGTATTATTCCCTAACATTACGGAAAAGTACCTGACANTTACTTCTTAAAAGTAGAGTAAATTGACATAACAAGGAATGTATTATTCCCTAACATTACGGAAAAGTACCTGACAAATTGATCGATAGTCCCATTCAAGGGAATATTAATTATATAATGTAATAAATTATATTTAAAAAGACAGGAGTATTAGTACTGATAACTATCAGTACTAATACTCCTGTCTTTTTTTAATATTATTACCTATATCCTTCGACAAATAGAAAACGAAACCACAATGTAAACATCCTCGACACTTGCCGGTGGTTGGACGCTAACCATAGCTCGTTATGTCGCGAGGCCGGTGCGCTATTCATTACACCACGGCGACAACGTTACTGAGATATTGATTATTGGCGTACTAAAGTATTCCACCACGAAAAATAGAAAAGTACAAGGTTTTCCTAAAATAGTTATTATTATTAANTTATTGGCGTACTAAAGTATTCCACCACGAAAAATAGAAAAGTACAAGGTTTTCCTAAAATAGTTATTATTATTAAATTGGACATTCCCGCTAATCAAACAGCAACTTCGCAAATTATTTATTCCTGGAACTGTTTTTTATAATTATTTTGTGTAACAGATTGCTAAGTTATTTTGTGTGATACAAAGCAAAGTTTGTGTGCTATGCCTTCAGTGACATTATTAGTGCTTTGAAGTAAATACCTTTCTAAGTCTAAATAACTCTCTTGAAATAAAAATCTCGCTAGTAAAGATAATGGCGAATATTGAGATTTGAACANCTTTCTAAGTCTAAATAACTCTCTTGAAATAAAAATCTCGCTAGTAAAGATAATGGCGAATATTGAGATTTGAACACTGAATAACAAGCTATCCGTTTTCTACAGTCTCTTGTAAAGTTTCTTATTTCCTTTTATTTAAAATTTTTTTGTGTGTTACTTTTTTAAAATATTGTATTTTACAGATTTTCTCTGCCTTNCTTATTTCCTTTTATTTAAAATTTTTTTGTGTGTTACTTTTTTAAAATATTGTATTTTACAGATTTTCTCTGCCTTAAAATTAATTTTAATGTTTTACTCTTATGGCTTCCCTAACGAATGTAAGCTGTCCAACATGGCGCCTCGTTTTGTTGCTTTCTCCTGTCCAGCTGTAGAAACAATGCTGAAGAGATGCATATGTCGTAAGGTAATTTCCCCATTCATATATGGCATTTTCCACATCAATGTAAGCGAACTTTACTCAAGAGTGGGGTAGTTATATTTTACAAGTAAAGAAAAATATGTTTCCCAAACAAGTTTGCGAATAATAACTTCCCATTGTCAGGTAATTTTCCCAATTTTGGTTACATTGCAGTACCGCTGTGGTTTTGATCAGTTCATTGCAATACACCAAACAAATATAAGCTACATCATTCCAAAATTTGGTCATGAGAGACTTGAACATCGCGGGAACAAAAAATGTATTGTACAGTCAGCAGATGGTCACTGTGATGTTAGTGTAGAACATAATAAAAAACATCGTAGACCTGACACATGAAGGCGATGCAATCAAAAAGGCGTACATTCAAAACATGAATGCCGAGATGCTCGAAGTTATATCGACAGCACTCTCAAGCGCCATATCCTCTGAATAAATTACCGTCCCAGCAGACTTTGCTGATTTTCTGGAAAGGAAACTCGATATTATTCTTAATCATCTAATAGCAAAACTTGAAGGTGCATTAATATCACATCTCGCTTAATAATAACACAATATTATTAAACCACGTGCCTGCTTCAGCCTCGTACCCACGACTCATTCCTACGCAACCAGTCTGGTACCAGCAACCCATCGTACCCAACATGCATAAACCTGTGGTAATGTACGCTAATGTTCCACCATACAAAAATTATATTTAAGTAGGGACACGCACGTATTTAAGCACAGTCTGCTCACATTGTTTTAGCACATATTGTTCGTACATATGCCATGAATAACCACTATCAAGCATTGATATTTGGTCACTACGGTAAAAATTGCTAGACTCGAAGATTGCACAATTAAAGACTACAATTACGGCCAACGTAATTGCTGCTCTGGCTGACGTGATTTATAAAGATACTGTGTGAAATAATTTTGCAAATATATGCAATGCAAAATATAAGTATGGGGATCATCATGCGTAATAAGCTGGACGAATACTGTCATATGTGGTGCATTGACTGGAATCTGCTCAATGACATTACCGCGATATCATACACTGAGGTTACAAAAGTCATTGGATAGCAATATGTAAATATACAGATGGCAGTAGTATCGCGTACAAAATGTATAAATGGGCAGTGCATTGGTTGGACTTTCATTTGTNCATGCGTAATAAGCTGGACGAATACTGTCATATGTGGTGCATTGACTGGAATCTGCTCAATGACATTACCGCGATATCATACACTGAGGTTACAAAAGTCATTGGATAGCAATATGTAAATATACAGATGGCAGTAGTATCGCGTACAAAATGTATAAATGGGCAGTGCATTGGTTGGACTTTCATTTGTATTAAAGTGATTCATGTGAAAAGGTTTCTGACGTGATTATGGCCGCACGACGGGAATTAACAGACTTTGAACGCGGAATGGTAGTTGGAGCTCGACACATGGGACATTCCATTTCGGAAATGGTTAGGGAATTAAACATTCTGAGATCCACAGTGTCAATAACGTGCCAAGAATACATAATTTCAGGCATAACCTCCCACCATGGACAACGCAGTGGCCGACCGCCTGCACTTAATGACCGAGACCTACGACGTGTGCGCAGAATAGTCAGTGTCAACAGACAAGTTACACTGCGTGAAATAAGCGCATGAATCAATGTGGGACGTACGATGGACGTGTCCTTTAGAACAGTGTGCCGAAAGTTGACTTTATGGGCTATGCCAGCAGAAGACCGACTCGAGTGCCTTTACCAACAGCGCGACATCGCCTGCANCACGTCGAGTTACTGCACTTCGCCCGACAAAAGGAGGTCCGATACGATATTAGGAGGTACCCCATGACTTTCGTCGCCTCAGTGTATAAAACAATGTACTTGTGGTTTAAAAACTGGGTATAATGACAGTATGATTCAGGTTGATTACATTGTACCGTAGGAAATGTGCATGAGAAATATATTTCCGCTGACCGGGTCCGTCTGGAACGAGACACTGCGTTAGAGGATACAGTGAAACCCATAACCTAGGGACTTGAAAATTTATAACAAACCATTTCCCCTGCTGGAATTAAAATATAACTGGACATCGAACCAGGTACTAATAGAAAGTGTAAACTATAGGGTAAGTTTAAAATAATTCTCCAACTTTGAAGGTGTATTATATCAAAACCAAACAGCCTACAACCTTGATTGACCAAAAAATTAACCTTGGAACCGTTAAGATTGTTTACTATACATTCATAAATTTTCAATGTGACCACCACGAGCGGCCCGAACGATATATACGCGATTATAAAACTCGTTCCCCATTTCTTGTCAGCATGTCCGGTGTAAGACTAATGGCTTCTACCATTATAATGATTGATTGGTTTTGTTGTACATTCAGATACAAATCCTGGACAGTAACATGATATAATAACGCCAAAGTATGTAAGTGGGGTGATCATTATTTTTTATGAAAGTGGTACCTGACATCACTGTGTTATTATGGTATCAAATCAGTGAGTGTTGTTGAAATTAAAATTGTATTCCCTCAGAAACTGTAAAAAAAAATAAAGGGAAGGAAGAATTATGATTCTCTACAACGTTGCAAAATGTAGAGAGATGGTCAAAGTGGACATGTTTCAAACAGCATAAAATTATTGAATGTATTCTAACATACACCGCAATAACAAGTGGAATGTTATAAATGTTAAGTTAAATATTTTACTATCAAAATGTGTCATTGATAATAATAAGCATTTATATATTTTGATTCTTTTATTTGTACGTAATATAAATTTTTGTTTATAATGAGATATAAAATTAATGTGAAGCTGAATATAAGTTGCTAATTTCTTCATTTTACATTATACTGTACATTGATTCAAAATGAAGGCCTCCCATGATGTAATATATGATTTTATTTAATTCTAGATTCTCTATGTTTCGAGGAAATTTTTCATTAAAAAAACTGTTACGCACGAGTGTTTTTTTACATGTAGAGACAGTCCAAGTGGTGAATTTTAGGATGAAAACTACTTTAAACCTCTATAAGTATACCACATTGCTATGTTACCCATGTACTCCTCCACTTCTAGCCCCTTCCTCCATTACCCCCATTAACTATCCCCGTCCGCTGGGTTAGCTCCCACACCATTACATACCCCCACCAACACTTGCTTTGGACACCATATATACATAAATTAAACCACATCCAGTTCACGCCCATCAGAGAGCAAGACATACGTCGCCGACTCAGTGTCTCAGCCACTCGTCACTACATGACGATCTGCGCTCCACCATCACTTATCTCCTACTTGTACAACCACACAACCTACAGAACACACACAATACGGTAATTTACACTTTCACCACCTAGCCCACGTTTTGCTGGTTATACATGACGCTTCTTACTAAACGGGTGCTTCAGTTTCAGAAAATCTTGTCCTTCATCACTATGATCCTTCTCTACCAGGACCTTGGGCCAGACGAGGTCATCTCGTCTTCATAAGAATGATGGTGACGTTAAGATTACAACACAAGAAGCGAGGTCGAGTAAGGCAGGAATGCGGCCAACTACTGTTATTAAAACAATGTTCACAAACAACGGGGACTGTAACGCAACGAATGAAAATGCAGAGATCGGCAGATGTACGTAGAATATCCGGGTCTGTCTGACACAGTGGGGTTGCGGCAATTACATCAACATCTAACCGCAGCAACCCCACCCACGCTACAAGGGAGAGCCAATAGGAATCAAGGATATTGGAGAAGATAGGCGTGGACGAGAAATGTGTTGGACATGGCGGCTAAGGGTCTGGGTGTCAGTCGGCGTCGGTCCTCCCTGAACGGTGTCTCCGAGCGGCGATTAGCAGTGTGTGTCTTACGCTAGGGTTAGAGAGCGAGCCACAAGCCACTTATATGTTTGTCCTCCCATAACAGATACTCCTTTACAACTACCTCGATCTCTAGCTCCACCAACCCCATAACGATGAAATTGTGGTAGGTTGAAACACTAAAGATCTTCCTGAATTAATTAGTTTGGTTTAATTAACTGTCCCCCGACTTCCCTTCATGAACAGCATGAACTATGCTCCTCTTAATGAAATATAACAGTACTATTTGTTTCAACAGTCGTGATATTACCAATTTAACTTAAAACGAAAAGAAACGACATACATTTTAATGCCACATAGATTCAATAATAATTTACTGTACAGATATTTTCTCTCTCGTGGTTATGTTAGTCTTAGTAGCTCGGTTGGTAAGGTAACGGTCAAAAAGTTGGGCGCTTTAGGATCAAATCCTGGTAATGGCGCATTATATTATAAAAAAACCTAAAAGTGCACAATATAAACGGTGACTATCATAAATATGTATATTTCTCGTAACTATTATGCCTACTTCAATGAAATATATATTTAATTCACAGCACGCAGTCAGTTATTCAATTAGTGAAGAGGTTTCACTTCAACATCCAGTGGTTTTCCACCAATTCCAGTAAAATTTATTTTCATTTATTCAGGTGATGAATTTCACTGAGAATTAGTGGTTTTCCGCTCTTTAGAATCTAGAGTGTATGTTTGATATAAATTTAGATCTATGGCAGTAAACCGAATCCGATTTTGCGAGTTCTCTGCTTTGGTATCCCGCTTATTCAAATTTGTGGAGGACCCTTACCTACTCATTTTGCGTTAGTTATTGACGAGAGCATGAAGAAGATAGTTGTTTGTATTGCTGAACAGGAAAACATATCGTAATTTTCCGAGAAAAGATCATTTATTTTCGGCTTTGTAATGTACAAAAATGGCATAACTGAATTTAAAGAAAATTTCTTTTCAATGAGTCATTTTTGTGATTAACGTAACACCATAAAAATACGATCAGCCACTGCACTGACATGTGCATACATGTTTTCTCTTAAAATTTTTAGATTGAGAACCAGAAAGTTAAAAATATTCCGCAACAATGATAACTTTTTTTTTGCTTGGCACCTATGTACTGCCACCTAAAGTTACCATCTTGATACAAAACCAACATATGTATAGAGCACATTGTACCTTCAATTTGCAATTCTAGGGCACCGTTACAAATGCGAATGGAATGGTACTTGCAATTTCTGCGATGAAAGATTGCATAATACATTAGATTTAAATAGAAATCTACGTATGCCAATTTCACAATAAATATATATTTATTACAATGAAATAGCTGCCTAGGGGAAATAGGTCTGAAGGAATGTGAAGTCTGTTAAAAAAATTTAGATAAATTAATATCTCATCTTCAGTGCTGCTCAGTTTCGTGATGAATACAAGAATAAAATAAGTAATCTCAAAACATAGTTGGTCATTCGTCTGGCTAACTTGTAAATGAAAATTTAATTGGTCACTGTCGAAAATTCTAAAGTAATTACTAACTAAACGTTTTGAAATAGGCAAGAAAGGTCGAAACATAAGTAGCGACTTCATTACATGGAGCCTCATATTACACCCAAAGTAATGGAACACAAGCATAAATTAGAATTTAAAAATAATTCGCCACCAAAAAGCCGTGGTGCATTATCCTAGTTCCCAAACAGGAAAAAAAAAATCGATCAAATAAAACTGCCCAAATTTTATCACGTGAAAAAAATATTACGATCTTACAAATTCCACAACAGCGTTTAAAATGTTTATTTTACGACTGGCATTTACGTGCTACCCTGTCAGATGCTTGCTGATTTTCAGAAGCTATATTAAGGGCTGATCGATGTCTAGCTCAACAAATGAACTATTACATCAGCACTGACACTGTTATATTTTTTTACATTCCAATCACGACAACTGAAGTAAAACTATGCTTAATAGAAATATATACGCCAACAGATAAATTTCCCACTGAAACACAAGTATATGCCATTATAATTAAATACAAACAACCTGACTATGTTCACTATTAATGAGATAATCGTTAAATTGTTGCGGTTAGTATAAAAATATTGCGCTCGCTCTTGTCTGCCACAATATTTGCTAATTAGCAATGATTCCATTCTCAAATTTTATTTATGATTAGTGATATTTAAATACCCTACATATAATGGATGTTTCACGAGGAGTTTCCGACACTCACAGGGGTTATTCGTTACATCATTGGGAGCAAAAAAAGTAATATTAGTGTGGGTTCTATTCCCAATATTCTCAGAGTTATTCGAAACATTTGAAAAATAACGAGTAAAATAATAATGCTTTGAGTAGTTAATACCGTCATGTATTATCAGACCGTATTGTTTACAGTTGAGCATTACAGTTATGTATAACGACCTTACAAAAGATGTTCGAAAATGTTTCCGCCTACTTCCATACACTTGGCCGCACGCTTATGAACCGCACGTGTTGCTCTACGTAGCTGCACACGGCTGTCTTTGATTTCTGTAGCAGCATGCCTGATACGCGCAGGTAGTTCCTGACATGTGTGAGCAGTCCTTGGGTAAACAATGTCCTTCATCCATCCCCATACGCAATAATATAGGCATTTCCAATGTGTCGGATAACTCTGTACACATTGGTAATAGGATATATATTTATATGACATATTTTGCTCCAAATGATGCAAGGGATAAGCCTCGTGGTTGGAGATAACTCCTCGTGAATCAATCTGTATAATACGAGGTCGTGCAAGTACTTTCTTATTTCCATGGCATCTGCTCTATAACAAGAGTAAAGGAACTTAGTGGTTGTAAGAAAACTGCGCGACGTTCTAGAATGTCGATGAAGACTAAAGGAATATTGAATTTGTTGAACTCGGAATTGAATAATGTTGTCTTCGTTTCTGGCTACAAAAAGAATGATAGCAGGGAATTCCTTGCAGCGAAAACATGAAATATGGAACTTACAAATCACATATAACATTACTTAAAATAAAAAGACATTCACGGTCATTTAAACGTACTTGTTGAGCATGTAAGCCTGGCATGGCATTTAAACGCCTGAATGTTCTTTGTTAGGAAATTGCGCATTCAAGCGCAACAGTCATTAACCTGAAAATGCAACCAAACTTGAACAATTAGAGCCAAGTATCTTTGAGTCTATACAACAAATGAAAGTACATGTATGCTAGTCATACCAAAACTCCCTGCATTATTACGTGAACACGTAAAATAAATATGCTCACTGAAAACTATATTCTGCTGTACAGGAAACAATCTAAGTTATTTAAGAAATTGAAATAAATAAAAACTTCAGGTTTTTAATGTAGTGATATGGCAAATATGACAATCACAAATCACAATGTGTGTGTAAAACAAATTCAAAATACATTTCGTCAAAATATAATGTGCAATTAAATAATATGACCAGTGTAAAAATTCTCAAAAAGTCTGCAGCGCTCTTGACATCAGTTAGCATGTCTCCTTGCAAGAATGGGAAATATGTGCTTGTTTAAACTATTCGAAAAAAAATTGAAATTTAACTGGAATTAATAACTCCCAACTTTCCTCTGCACACATTTTTTCTTTTCATGGTGCAGTAAAAATTATGAACGTTACTAAAAAATTTTTGCACTTGGCGATCGGTTATCATAGAGTGCATCAGAAAACCATGCGATTATCTCGCTGGATATGCTGTAGAGACGAGGAAGAGCACAGGACTTAATTTCCATTACCCTGCAGTTTCGTCACCTGAACTACACACCAAGTGAGGCTGGACTTAAAATCTGCCTGCTAGCATACGTCAAAAGAATTCTCAAGCTTACGAGGAACGATTATGGCGACAAAATTCCACCCAGAGAATCACTTATAAGATAAGATCAAGATACATGACAGCGACATCATTAAGCAGTTGCCAGAGTGCTGCATGGAAATCACTGTAAAACAATTTTGAACAGATCGTAGACGTGTTAATGTTTTCGCCGTTTATCTGTCACATACACCAAACAAAATCGTCCATTGTCCGAAGGGAATACAACCAGCTACCACAGAAACAATCAGCAAGAAAATATTTGGTATAAAGCAATAGTTTTGTGAATTTTTCCTGGCTCTAGAAGTGACCTGTATGATGAACTGCTTGTTGTCGATAAGTAAACTGTTTTATCATCGTTCTAAGATATACTTTGTGAAATACAACATTTATGCAGGACAATGTCGTGCAAGAAAGTGCGCAAGACTGTAGAAATCTTGGTAACAATGTCACCCCCTTAAATATTTTATTACTATTCTGCAGAATATAAAAAATCGAAATTTGGAAAAACACATTCAAAATTGATTAAAATTATTATTTAGCACGATGCATTAAGTAAGATGCTGATACTTACTATTATGAGAACATGGAAAAGAGGCTATATAGTACATGCAAATGATATATTGATGGATATATTTTGGAAGGGGGAGGGGCAATGATAAGAGGAATTACTAATAATCTAGAACTTTGCACTTGAATATTTAACAATTCAGTCAGTGAGATATTGTGCTTCTGCATTAATAAAATGGTAGGTATATGTTATTTGTGTTCTACCTACCAAGACCAGATGCATGCTGAAACTGGCTTTAAACCCAGAAATTTTAACAGTGTGGAATACATAAATGAAACACATAAATGTGTACAAAATGTATTAATAGCCAGCCTACAGACATGAACCTAATACATCAGAATATAAAATCAACCAGCGTCATTAACAGTGAAGTAATAGGTGTTCAACCTATTTGCAGAGGCAAATACTAGTTCTCTGCAGTTTCTACTGCTTTATTGTTGGTTCCTGCCTCTACTCCTCATATATATATATATATATATACATGTATGGTGTTTGATATTATTTTTACATTAGAATAATGAGAAGCATTTTTTATAAACAGTTCTTCACATTCTCTGGCCATTCTGGAGTGTGCATTTCCCATGCTTTTGAATTCCATCTATTATTTATTGGATGCCATGTTGTGGCTCGTTTATCATCAAAACCACATACACCATGATCGCAAAATGTCAACCAAATGCCACCACGAGCCCACCTCACCTGAAGATAGCCTATATCAAACAAACGGAGGCTCGAGAGTGAATAACTATCCAACACGTAGTTTAATGTAAATGTGAAATCCCAGGCAAACACCTATACAGTGCTCAGTTCGTGGTGTGCCTTACTACTTGTCAACAGTGCCGAAGCCTACTGGCACACGCTCGCAAACCCAGGGTCCTACTAAAGACCATGCAAGCTAGTGTGACAACCCTCAGGTCATGTCTCTTCTTCTACCTCTTCTACCGTACAGACTGAATTCTGTTACTCTTGATGGCACAGATAACTTTTGCAATGAAGTGGACTTTTTCATACACTCCAGGATAGAGAACACGTTTTTTACACTGCCAACAGTTGGTACCATATTCTCTACGAGTGTTGTGTCAATTTCCTCATTAAGAGAATGGCGTTTCCTTCATCACGAAAGGATAGAATAAAATAAACCAAAATTACAGAAACTAAATACAAGAAAGTGCCCAGGTACCAGTAGTTCGCCAGGTCAGAAACCATAAGATATTCACATCGAAACCGAAGGGTGTCGGTAGGAACCGAATGAGAGACCTGTACTGAAACCCATACCTTCGAACCAAGAACAATCAAATAAGAATGTTAGGATATGCACCGACTGGTTATAGATTTTGTGATGAGGACATTCACAGAGTATTCCATAGTAGAGATGTTAAATTTACGTAATTTCATTACGAAACAAAAATGAACTTCTTGAAAGACAGTAAAAACAACAAAACTGACAAACAAGACAATTCAAGATCTGAATCAGAAGTTATCCAAAAAAATTTGTAATGAAATGTGTAGTACAAAAGAGACGCGAGCTAGGACTTGATGAATATAATTGTGGCTAGACGACTACGAGATATAATCATCTAAGACATTTGAAGATATTTCCTACACAGATGCACATTTTAATGGTTGAATCTCTGCAAAAGAAGAAGAAAAGTAAATTATAATAAATCATCAAACTGGGGCAATTGTTTAAGATCATGGAGAATCTCGGATTGATGAAGTGTGGAAATTTAAATAAAAGGATATGAAAATGGGAAAGAGATAAAAAGAGCACGACTTGTAGCTCGTGGATGTAAGTAAAACAAAAATACGTATGAAGAAATATATGCAGAGATTCCTAGAAAGGAGACAATAATAGCTGCACTGGCTAAAGCAGTTCATAAGAACTTTAAAATATGCCAGATGGAGGTGAAAGCAGCGTACTTCAACAGTATTATGGAGGAGGATGCAAAGACAGAAGAAGTACGTCAGGATATTTTTTCTGGAAAGATGAATGCCTCATTGCATGTAAGACACAAAAACAGAAAACTATTAGCTTATCCACTTGTGAATAAGATGTTGTACGTTCAGCAAGTAGTGCTCAAGAAGCTATTTGGCTAAATATAATAAATGTGGGTAAGCTGATAACTTATGAAAACAATCAGTCAGCAATAGCAATAGCAAATAATGTGGAAACCAAATGATCAAAGAATATTGAAAAGAAGTATAATTTTTTTAAGAAAATTATTTTAAACAGAATAGATCCTCGTTGAATATATAAACACTGAAAAACAATATGCATACATATTTACAAACAATCTAAATCCTGAGGCTGAAGAAAAAGTGAATTTATTAAGGAGTGTTGGAAAAATGTAATTTCACTTTCTCTATGNACCTGACTATGTTCACTATTAATGAGATAATCGTTAAATTGTTGCGGTTAGTATAAAAATATTGCGCTCACTCTTGTCTGCCACAATATTTGCTAATTAGCAATGATTCCATTCTCAAATTTTATTTATGATTAGTGATATTTAAATACCCTACATATAATGGATGTTTCACGAGGAGTTTCCGACACTCACAGGGGTTATTCGTTACATCATTGGGAGCAAAAAAAGTAATATTAGTGTGGGTTCTATTCCCAATATTCTCAGAGTTATTCGAAACATTTGAAAAATAACAAGTAAAATAATAATGCTTTGAGTAGTTAATACCGTCATGTATTATCAGACCGTATTGTTTACAGTTGAGCATTACAGTTATGTATAACGACCTTACAAAAGATGTTCGAAAATGTTTCCGCCTACTTCCATACACTTGGCCGCACGCTTATGAACCGCACGTGTTGCTCTACGTAGCTGCACACGGCTGTCTTTGATTTCTGTAGCAGCATGCCTGATACGCGCAGGTAGTTCCTGACATGTGTGAGCAGTCCTTTGGTAAACAATGACCTTCATCCATCCCCATACGCAAAAATATAGGCATTTCCAATGTGTCGGATAACTCTGTACATATTGGTAATAGGATATATATTTATATGACATATTTTGCTCCAAATGATGCAAGGGATAAGCCTCGTGGTTGGCGATAACTCCTCGTGAATCAATCTGTATAATACGAGGTCGTGCAAATACTTTCTTATTTCCATGGCATCTGCTCTATAACAAGAGTAAAGGAACTTTGTGGTTGTAAGAAAACTGCGCGACGTTCTAGAATGTCGATGAAGACTAAAGGAATATTGAATTTGTTGAACTCGGAATTGAATAATGTTGTCTTCGTTTCTGGCTACAAAAAGAATGATAGCAGGGAATTCCTTGCAGCGAAAACATGAAATAAGGAACTTACAAATCACATATAACATTACTTAAAATAATACGACATTCACGGTCATTTAAACTTACGTGTTGAGCATGTAAGCCTGGCATGGCATTTAAACGCCTGAATGTTCTTTGTTAGGAAATTGCGCATTCAAGCGCAACAGTCATTAACCTGAAAATGCAACCAAACTTGAACAATTAGAGCCAAGTATCTTTGAGTCTATACAACAAATGAAAGTACATGTATGCTAGTCATACCAAAACTCCCTGCATTATTACGTGAACACGTAAAATAAATATGCTCACTGAAAACTATATTCTGCTGTACAGGAAACAATCTAAGTTATTTAAGAAATTGAAATAAATAAAAACTTCAGGTTTTTAATGTAGTGATATGGCAAATATGACAATCACAAATCACAACGCGTGTGTAAAACAAATTCAAAATACTTTTCGTCAAAATATAATGTGCAATTAAATAATATGACCAGTGTAAAAATTCTCAAAAAGTCTGCAGCGCTCTTGACATCAGTTAGCATGTCTCCTTGCAAGAATGGGAAATATGTGCTTGTTTAAACTATTCGAAAAAAAATTGAAATTTAACTGGAATTAATAACTCCCAACTTTCCTCTGCACACATTTTTTCTTTTCATGGTGCAGTAAAAATTATGAACGTTACTAAAAAAATTTTGCGCTTGGCGATCGGGTATCATAGAGTGCATCAGGAAACCATGCGATTATCTCGCTGGATATGCTGTAGAGACGAGGAAGAGCACATGACTTAATTTCCAGTACCCTCCAGTTTCGTCACCTGAACTACACACCAAGTGAGGCTGGACTTAAAATCTGCCTGCTAGCATACCTCAAAAGAATTCTGAAGCTTACGAGGAACAATTACGGCGACAAAATTCCACCCAGAGAATCACTTATAAGATAAGATCAAGATACATGACAGCGACATCATTAAGCAGTTGCCAGAGTGCTGCATGGAAATCACTGTAAAACAATTTTGAACAGATCGTAGACGTGTTAATGTTTTCGCCGTTTATCTGTCACATACACCAAACAAAATCGTCCATTGTCCGAAGGGAATACAACCAGCTACCACAGAAACAATCAGCAAGAAAATATTTGGTATAAAGCAATAGTTTTGTGAATTTTTCCTGGCTCTAGAAGTGACCTGTATGATGAACTGCTTGTTGTCGATAAGTAAACTGTTTTATCATCGTTCTAAGATATACTTTGTGAAATACAACATTTATGCAGGACAATGTCGTGCAAGAAAGTGCGCAAGACTGTAGAAATCTTGGTAACAATGTCACCCCCTTAAATATTTTGTTACTATTCTGCAGAATATAAAAAATCGAAATTTGGAAAAACACATTCAAAATTGATTAAAATTATTATTTAGCACGATGCATTAAGTAAGATGCTGATACTTACTATTATGAGAACATGGAAAAGAGGCTATATAGTACATGCAAATGATATATTCATGGATATATTTTGGAAGGGGGAGGGGCAATGATAAGAGGAATTACTAATATTCTAGAACTTTGCACTTGAATATTTAACAATTCAGTCAGTGAGATATTGTGCTTCTGCATTAATAGAATGGTAGGTATATGTTATTTGTGTTCTACCTACCAAGACCAGATGCATGCTGAAACTGGCTTTAAACCCAGAAATTTTAACAGTGTGGAATACATAAATGAAACACATAAATGTGTACAAAATGTATTAATAGCCAGCCTACAGACATGAACCTAATACATCAGAATATAAAATCAACCAGCGTCATTAACAGTGAAGTAATAGGTGGTCAACTTATTTGCAGAGGCAAATACTAGTTCTCTGCAGTTTCTACTGCTTTATTGTTGGTTCCTGACTCTACTCGTCATATATATATATACACATGTATGGTGTTTGATATTATTTTTAACATTAGAATAATGAGAAGCATTTTTTATAAACAGTTCTTCACATTCTCTGGCCATTCTGGGGTGTGCATTTCTCATGCTTTTGAATTCCATCTATTATTGATTGGATGCCATATTGTGGCTCGTTTATCATCAAAACCACATACACCATGATCGCAAAATGTCAACAAAATGCCACCACGAGCCCACCTCACATGAAGATAGCCTATATCAAACAAACGGAGGCTCGAGAGTGAATAACTATCCAACACGTAGTTTAATGTAAATGTGAAATCCCAGGCAAACACCTATACAGTGCTCAGTTCGTGGTGTGCCTTACTACTTGTCAACAGTGCCGAAGCCTACTGGCACACGCTCGCAAACCCAGGGTCCTACTAGAGACCATGCAAGCTAGTGTGACAACCCTCAGGTCATGTCTCTTCTTCTACCTCTTCTACCGTACAGACTGAATTCTGTTACTCTTGATGGCACAGATAACTTTTGCAATGAAGTGGACTTTTTCATACACTCCAGGATATACAACACGTTTTTTACACTGCCAACAGTTGGTACCATATTCTCTACGAGTGTTGTGTCAATTTCCTCATTAAGAGAATGGCGTTTCCTTCATCACGAAAGGATAGAATAAAATAAACCAAAATTACAGAAACTTAATACAAGAAAGTGCCCAGGTACCAGTAGTTCGCCAGGTCAGAAACCATAAGATATTCACATCGAAACCGAAGAGTGTCGGTAGGAACCGAATGAGAGACCTGTACTGAAACCCATACCTTCGAACCAAGAACAATCAAATAAGAATGTTAGGATATGCACCGACTGGTTATAGATTTTGTGATGAGGACATTCACAGAGTATTCCATAGTAGAGATGTTAAATTTACGTAATTTCATTACGAAACAAAAATGAACTTCTTGAAAGACAGTAAAAACAACAAAACTGACAAACAAGACAATTCAAGATCTGAATCAGAAGTTATCCAAAAAAATTTGTAATGAAATGTGTAGTACAAAAGAGACGCGAGCTAGGACTTGATGAATATAATTGTGGCTAGACGACTACGAGATATGATCATCTAAGACATTTGAAGATATTTCCTACACAGATGCACATTTTAATGGTTGAATCTCTGCAAAAGAAGAAGAAAAGTAAATTATATTAAATCATCAAACTGGGGCAATTGTTTAAGATCATGGAGAATCTCGGATTAATGAAGTGTGGAAATTTAAATAAAAGGATATGAAAATGGGAAAGAGATAAAAAGAGCACGACTTGTAGCTCGTGGATGTAAGTAAAACCAAAATACGTATGAAGAAATATATGCAGAGATTCCTAGAAAGGAGACAATAATAGCTGCACTGGCTAAAGCAGTTCATAAGAACTTTAAAATATGCCAGATGGAGGTGAAAGCAGCGTACTTCAACAGTATTATGGAGGAGGATGCAAAGACAGAAGAAGTACGTCAGGATATTTTTTCTGGAAAGATGAATGCCTCATTGCATGTAAGACACAAAAACAGAAAACTATTAGCTTATCCACTTGTGAATAAGATGTTGTCAGTTCAGCAAGTAGTGCTCAAGAGCTATTTGGCTAAATATAATAAATGTGGGTAAGCTGATAACTTATGAAAACAATCAGTCAGCAATAGCAATAGCAAATAATGTGGAAACCAAATGATCAAAGCATATTGAAAAGAAGTATAATTTTTTTAAGAAAATTATTTTAAACAGAATAGATCCTCGTTGAATATATAAACACTGAAAAACAATATGCATACATATTTACAAAGAATCTAAATCCTGAGGCTGAAGAAAAAGTGAATTTATTAAGGAGTGTTGGAAAAATGTAATTTCACTTTCTCTATGCACAAGACAATAAACGACATTATAAACTGTTTGTTGTGTTTTATATACTATCTTAAGAAAGCTGTAATAAATGAAAGTTTATAATATAATTAAAGAAGTTTATAGAGAATAAAGATTGGTAGTTTAAATTTTTACAATTAATTTCATCAGCGAAGTTTACAGTTTTCTTTAAATTAGTATCACTTCAATCCATCTTGTTTGTATATCATCTTGTTAGTCATCCATCAGGTTTCTCTGATAATGTTTGTTGAATAACTGGTTTTAATAGTGTTGAGATATGGGAATTTTTTGACATGCCCGCGCTGATTTCGATATGCTTCCCTGATAATATCGACAGCAGCCGACATTCTGATAGCTGATTGCACCTGCCGTCGGGGAGGAATCCATTCTGTAATGCCGCTCATTGCCACAGTTCTGTGTTTCGTGATTTGAGCTACCTACTTCTCTATGGAACCAGTAGTTCTGAAACATCGCGCTTCTCAAGTCTGCTGATTATATATACCATTATTATGAACAAACAAGTAAACAGCATTATTGTAACTAAATGAAAAAAAATTACTTTCGAGACAGCTATTGGATTCAGTATAGGAAAAATAAGTTTGAGTACTAGAAGTGTTTTTTTTATTTCTTATTCAGTTTTATTGAAGGCCCCAGAAGCCTTATTATGCCTGCGAGTTTTAGCCAGACTTTCGTAAAAGTACCTACTAAATATAACTGAATAAGTTTCATTAAGAGCTACGAAAATAATCTACGTTTAATCTAAATCCTGTCACGTTATAATATACACAAAATCATTATCTAGGCCGATTATAAGTTTTAAAGGTGTATATAATTCCTACAACGTAATTAGGTGGTAGTCTATCGCAATTAATCTAATGTTTGAACTGTCATGACGCCCGTGATTATTAGGTCAGCGTACAGATGACTCCCAAAGGCGGCACGAAGGGATAGAAGAAACTTAAGCTTCCGATGATTTCCCAGCTGACTTACAGGGGAGACGTCCTCGCTNCTCGTTTTGATTTCCCTTTGGGGACCCAATTACACCACTTCTTTGACTCTTCTATAATTCCCTTGCAGGGTAGCATACTGCGATACATCCGTGGCATGATGTTACTATAAGATAGCTCCCTTGGGGTAATAAGATAAGTTTTACTGCAGAAACCTGTTTCCATGCCTTGAGTTTCCTGGTCACGTTTAATTATTCTCGTCAGTCGTCGTTTGTCCCGTTCGTACACGATTATTTTCCGGCAACAGCGATGTCGAAGGTTTGATGTTTTACTGGATTCCCGATATTCACGGTACACTCGTGAAATGGTCGTACGCGAAAATCCAAATGTCATCGCTACCTTGGAGATGCTATGTCCTATCTCTCGTGCGCCGACTATAACACCACGTTCAAACTCTCTTAAATCTTGATAACCTGCCATTATAGCAGCAGTAACTGATCTAGCAACTTTGCCAGACGCTTGTTGTCTTATATATGCGCTGTCAACTGCATCGCGTTATTCTGATTGTTTACACACCTTTGTTATATGCATACGCATACCTATAGAATTTTTTTTTGCTCTACAGTGTATACCTCTATGTAAAAACTATGTTGAATATGTTAACATTGTTAATATATGTCAAAGTTACCTACATAATTTATGAAACTGCTCTTTTGAACAACATTGTCTGACCCTGTTACTTCTCGAATGTTTACATTGCCTTCTGTAGCATTTAAGGTGTGGAAAATTTGGTACAACTTATTTGAAATATTACACTGTAACATTTGGTGGGAATCGAATGATTGGTCCTCGAGACATAGAATAAAAAATCCATAATTTTCTTGTGGCGATCTTCATAAATGGAGGGAAAGAATATTATTGCAGCAGCACTTTCGATGATTGTATAGTGCTTGTATACAATTGTAAGTTAAAATACATAATATAGTTTAGTATATCGCCCACAAAACTTCAATGATTTTATAGCTGCCATTCTGAAATAAGTGTTTCCTACTTTAAAAAATATANGTTTAGTATATCGCCCACAAAACTTCAATGATTTTATAGCTGCCATTCTGAAATAAGTGTTTCCTACTTTAAAAAAAAAATTTTATGATTGTGGCCTACCACAGTACAATATCTTTGCCAAAATTTTAAAGAATGTGTTGATTGTTTCCCAATATACGATAGAAAATCGCTACTTTTATTGATAGGGCTATGTTATAAAATTGCAGTGAAATGAGGCTCTGCATAGACAAATNCAATATACGATAGAAAATGGCTACTTTTATTGATAGGGCTATGTTATAAAATTGCAGTGAAATGAGGCTCTGCATAAACAAGTGTGATGATTGTAATAGGTATTGCAGGTATTGAAAGTTGAGTTGTAATTTCTTTCGTTAATAACATATTCCAAGCTAAAATATTGATGCAGCCACCATTTCTCAAATAAGTGCCGGACAAACTTAAAACATACCACTTTTCCCCACCTGCTGCAGTGCTATTTGTTTGCCAAATGTCGAAGTAATATGCCAAATATTTACAGAGATAAGTAAAAAATTATATTTACCTACTCATATGGCGCTATTTTATAAAATTGCGGACCAAAGAAGCTCTATTTACATATAGGTTACAGATGTAATATCTACTACCAGCATACAAAGTTTAATTTAAATTTATTACATGTTTTCAAAGATAAATAAGTCTAAAATAAAAATTGCTACATGGCCACCATTTTGAANAAATAAGTCTAAAATAAAATTTGCTACATGGCCACCATTTTTAAATTAGTAACTGGCATTCTTAAAACATACCACTTGACATCATCCGCCTTAGTACTGTGTGTTTGCCAAATTTGATACGAGTTCGTCAATTCTATCGCAATATTACATTTAAAATTATTTTATTCGTATGGCGCTATCTTATAAAACGGCCGACAAATGATGCTTCATGAAGATACAGTTGGTAGTTGTAATGTCTACTGCTAACATACAAAGTTATGTTGGAATTGATGACATTGTTTCGACGATATAGCATTCCAAACTAAAATGGCTATATGGCCGCTATTTTGAAATAAAAAGTGTCTAAAATGCTTAAAACATACGAGTTAACAACATCTACAACATCAGTATTACTTGTCTGCTAAATTTGGTAGGAATCGGTTAATTATTTACCGAGTTATGACAACATAAATATATTTATTTATATAATGCTATCATCCAAAATGGCCGGAAAAAGTTGTTAATTGTTGGCATATAGGATGCTTGTAAAAGACACTTTCAGTATATATCATTGAGGAGAAGTTTGTTTAATGGTATTGCAGATATACCATATAAACGTAAAACAGTTGCAAGGCCGCAATTTTGAAATTAAGTAACTAATCGAATTCAATCACTTTCGTTTACATGGCCAACCATAGTATTACTTACATTTTAATTTGGGTGAGAATTGGTTTAAAAAAATTCGATATATTGTGTAAAATATTAATTGTATTAATTATTGCTGTTTTACAAAAAGGCTAACGAACAACAATATACATCACAAAATTTAATGATTACACGATGGTCTACAATCATACAATAGTTGGTTTAAAACAGTTGAATGTTTCCCGAGATATGACATATAAACCAAAATTTGAAATTGGCCGCCATTTTGAAAGTTAATGTTCGGCATGGTCGAAAACTACAAAAGTCTGGTATCGTTCTTAAGTGGTATTGTGTAACAAGTTTGGTGAAATTGGGTTAAAGTATTTAAAAATTGAAAAGGAGAACTCCCTCGCGCACAGACGCACAGACACACACAGTACAAATACACACACATGCCGACACACAGACAGGAAAGTGATGTCATAAGCCTTTATTTCGTTACGAATGTACACTAAAAACAGCCTAACGTATTTCCACAAAATTTTGCATACAATTTTCACGAGCCGATTTTCCCAAAATATAATTTGTCATATTTTGGAAACATACATCTGACAGCTATCCAATTTGGTGCACAATCGTAAACAAGTATTATTTCAGAATACCAATGTCTTATTTTCAAAATGTCAATCGATTCCATTCACATTTGCATTCAAATAGCGAAATGGAAGATCAACTAAAATTTTCATAATTAAAATTCTCAATTTATAAAGTGTTAGTATTATTCTTCTAGAGTTTTATGCGATTTTATGGCAAAATTTAAACTTTTGGTGTGCTGAAATTTCTCCTTGTTTAACTTATCCACAAAATAATGGCATAAATAGACTACCATTAAAAGATAGAGGCATAGAAAATTCTTGTAAAATTCACCTTCCTCCCGATGTCACTGCGGCGTGAAAATCATACCGAGCACTAATCTAGAAAAATTTGCCAAGAGTGTAGAGACTGAGTATAAAAGAATACCCCAAATGTGAAGGTCTATAATATAAATGCCAAATAACTTATAACCTTGAATGACCAATAAAATGAACTCTGGAACCATGAAGTTGGTTTACAATACATTCATAAATATTCAATGTGACAACCATGAGCGACCCGAAGGACATCCACGCGATAATCAAACTCGTTCCACGCTCTTCTCAGCATGTCCGTTGTTACGGTTTGGATGGGGTTTGTAACTCTCGGTTTGAGGAGGTGAGGGGGTAGCGAGCTCGCATTCGACACGTTAATGTGAAGGGGACAGTCTGATGTTTCCTTTATGGTGCGCCACCTCATTGGCACCTAGCTGTTCGCGGATACCTGAACCAGACGTTGCAGCANTCTGATGTTTCCTTTATGGTGCGCCACCTCATTGGCACCTAGCTGTTCGCGGATACCTGAACCAGACGTTGCAGCAACGCTGGATTGGTCGAGGAGCAGCTGGTGACCAGGCTCTTCATCACTGACCCCCAAGAAAACAGGATCTTACCTCGTGCGATTTATTTTTATGGGGGTACATATAGGATCAAGTGTTTCGTCCACCATTGCCGGCTTACATTGACGAACTCAAAGCGAGAATTACGGACGCCATCCAAACCGTAACACCGGACATGTTGACAAGAGTGTGGACGAGATTGATTATCGCGTAGATATCGTTCGGGCCGGTCGTGGTGGCCACATTGAACATTTACGAGTGTATGGTAAACAAACTTCACGGTTCCACGGTTNATCGTTCGGGCCGGTCGTGGTGGCCACATTGAACATTTACGAGTGTATGGTAAACAAACTTCACGGTTCCACGGTACATTTGATTTGTCAATCAAGGTTGTAGGTTGTTTGGTTTTGATATTATAGACCTTAAAATTTGGGGTATACTTTTANCATTTGATTTGTCAATCAAGGTTGTAGGTTGTTTGGTTTTGATATTATAGACCTTAAAATTTGGGGTATACTTTTATATTCATCCTGAATAGCATACAGATCTGGATATTACAGTTCTACTATAATAAGGTAAAATTAATACCGACTTCTTATCAGACTTTATAATCGCTACTGAAGTTAGTTGCACAAATCTTACCCAACAAGTTTTTAAATTAATCTTGCAGAAGATAAACAAGGAAAATATGTCATTCTTGAGGTAGGATAAAATCTATAAGAAACCATTCATGCTAAACAAGTAAAAAAGGGTGTGCGGTTTATATGTTGTGAATAAATTCCACTTTACAAATTCCACATATCAGCAAGAAATGTTACGAATGTTAAAATCTACAGATGAAACCACTTTAGNAAATTCCACTTTACAAATTCCACATATCAGCAAGAAATGTTACGAATGTTAAAATCTACAGATGAAACCACTTTAAGCACAAATAAAAGGAAATCATTTAAATAAAAACTCATAAACGATAATACTACTTTTATAATAATCGCATAGAGTCTATCTTTCATTAATTTTGGCAGAAGCATTATAATTTGAATTGCCTATTGACTGAAGAATTATATCGCATGGATATTTTCTGGCAAAAATTTATGTGTAAGCGTTAGTGAAAAAGGCGACATTGTTGATATCACCAGACAATGAAACTATATAAACTGTTTCCGCATACAGCAGAAGCATAGATTACGTCTCAGAATGCGATTGAACATACTTTTTATTTATGTGTTCGAAAGTTGTTCTCAGTATCAAAAATAACATACACCTATGAATATCACATCGAATGTTCGAAGTTTGAAAATTATGATCATCATTTATAAGACAAATCAAGTATAATTTATAATCGTGGTACACAGAATAAATATACTAAAATACTATCATTACGACATTAATATAGAAGCGACCTGTGAATTACTATATATATTAACTGATTCATATTTAGGGAAACAGTATTCTCTATGCAAGTATTAAAAATGTTTGTGTAGGTTAGCTAAGACTCAATTCTTGGTTAGACAAAATGAAAGTCACGGAATTGCTAGAAATTAAGTCACATATTTTTGGCTCTGTTTGCATTGCGAATCTCATTGACGCCAAAAACAATTTTAACTATTAACGACAAAGAGTTATACGATAAAAAAAAATTTATTTTAAGAATAGAAAATAATTTTCTTCCCAATGTTTTGATAATTGTTAAGTGAATTCTATAGTTGCATTGGTAATATATTTTAATTTTTTAAAGTTACTATGAAAAATCCGAACACTACAGTGGCCGAATTGAACAGATTTTTAAAATGCATGAAATCAGAAGACACCTGGGTTGAACTTACATCACTACAAAAAAAATCGTCTGAAAGAACATAAAAAATGTACACTTGACAAAAATTCCAGATGTATTTTGATAAAAATTAATATGTCTGATCCATAAGGAGAAAATGCAACTACAACAATTAATCTATGCAACATGAAATAATCACATATCTTCAACCAAACTTCATTCCACAACTGCGCCAGGTATGTGTTACTTCCGTCTAATCGGCTCGACAACGTGTGTTTTGAATACAGATGTAGACAAAATAATAGAGTCAACTGAAGGTAAAAAGTACGCATAGGAAAATGCAACAGATAGTATTGAAAATTCATAAATGTATTGATATAGATGAGTAATACACTTGATCATAAAACCAGAGCAGAAGGACAATTACATATGGATGTGTGGTACGCTGTACGGTCATCTTTGTTGCACCCGCTCTCACTGCTATGCACGCTGCAACATGGTCTTACATGGAGTCCAGCAGTCGCCGGATGTTGTACCGATGGACATTTTGTTCTAAATCTCGAATACAGTGGCGCGGTGGCAGCTGGCGTCGCAACANCGCCGGATGTTGTACCGATGGACATTTTGTTCTAAATCTCGAATACAGTGGCGCGGTGGCAGCTGGCGTCGCAACAGGTTCAAAACTTGCTCTATTGGGAACATATGAGGGGCGCGAGCAGGCCATATTGTAACGGGGTCAGTCCTCGGTGACTTGTTCCACGTGTTGTCGGCGGTTACTCTGCTGGAATGCAGCACATTGAGTTCCGGCCAGGAAATTTAACAATGGGGGCTGGTACTACTTACAATCTCATCCATATTCATCTGAGTGGCCAATATTCCACGTTAAACTACTAAAGTGGATCGGATATCGTATTTTCATTGTAATCCCTGATGTAGGAGAAGTGTGCCTCTCGATAGTGAGATATAGTTTCTAGCGTTCAGCTGTGGAGCTTCACACCTGGCCGCGATGATCATCAGGCAGCGTAATGAAGCAGCACTCATCACTAAAGAACACACAACGCCATTCTGTGATGTTCCACATTATTCTAGCCTGGTACCACTGCAAACGGACGTGCGGCTGTTGCAGAGTTCATGGCAGCACACGTTATGGCCGCTGGGATCGCATATTAATTATTACAAGTTTGTCTTCTCGACTGCTAGTCGACCTCGTCCATCCTGAGCCAGTTCTCCATGTGGTGGTGTCTTCACGTATTCACTGTCCTCAACAGCATCGGACAGTAAGAGCTAACCGATCCACATGTTAGGCTATAGTGATACGACCACCCTATGATTCCCAGCCCGATTACGGGTCCTCTCTTGAGCACCATCAATTGCAAAAAGCGAATACTTTGGCGTATCCTCGGCATTCGGCTCTCTCTACGCTTGCTTGGTGTTTCTGGTATTATTGCGGCTTCGACTACACACCAGTGTCTAAGACCGCTGCTTAGTGCTTGCAGTCCAACTGCTGGGTGTNTGGTATTATTGCGGCTTCGACTACACACCAGTGTCTAAGACCGCTGCTTAGTGCTTGCAGTCCAACTGCTGGGTGTTTGGCGCAAACGCACCAACATGGGATAATACAGTCTGGCTATTTACATATTTTCGTGGTACTTGCAAAGTTTGTCCNTTGGCGCAAACGCACCAACATGGGATAATACAGTCTGGCTATTTACATATTTTCGTGGTACTTGCAAAGTTTGTCCGTGGTGCGCTGTACCTTTATTGTTCGCCAGTGTAATATTGATGCAAATTAGATCGTTAACTGTAAGTTGAGTTTATGTAAGAAGTGTGTCTTTATTATATCTTTCATTGAAGTTATTCTCGCCTTTAACCCATACTGCACAACAACGTAAAAGTGGAACTTAATGACAATGCAAATTAATGTAAAATTAGCAGCACTGTAACTTTCTATTATTTAAATTAACCTGAAATGTATTTGAGCCCTGGTTTACGCAAACATAGAAACACACGAAAGAATATTACACATGCACATCTCATAAGTACACAATAGTATAAGCATTTCGTTATTTTATTCTTATTTACTGTCACCTGTACCATTTATTTGTTCATCTTAAAAATGTACAATGCTTTATTTTGTAAGGAATGGAATACGTTATAAGTAAGGACAATTGATAGGATACAAATAATTACGAATTAAAAAAAAAAACNTTTTGTAAGGAATGGAATACGTTATAAGTAAGGACAATTGATAGGATACAAATAATTACGAATTAAAAAAAAAAACATAATCTTGTGGCATAATTTGCGTGCATCAATCGTTGCATGTTTTTCACAGTTTCTGAAGGGCANAAAAAAAACATAATCTTGTGGCATAATTTGCGTGCATCAATCGTTGCATGTTTTTCACAGTTTCTGAAGGGCAATTTCCCCTTTTTCCTTTTCCCACTACTTTATATTGATCAATTTGTCGCTTCATGCTATCAGACCCATTGTCTTCAATACCATCTTCATGTCATTCACAATGTTGTGTAGTTACACAGCAGTGAACAGTGTTTCATTTGACTTGGCATTGTTCAGAGCTGGCTTGCCACGCTGCTTTCATCGCTGAAATGCCTTTTTGTTTAACCAATACATCAGTGTTATTAGATGCTATTTTAACGAACGAAGACCTTGTAAATAACGTCTTTTCTACTGCCACATCCTCTTCGTTGCCACAGGACAGTTGTATAACAGTCAAAGTGACGTACACAGCACAGTAGCAGATGGGCGGGTATGCGGCTTGCGCCGTCGTGCCACGCCAGGACATCAGCGGTTAGACAGCGAGTAACTTATATTATGATCGCATACTCAAGGCGGATTATTGTCCAATCTAGTGAGACGTACTCAATTCTTTGAGAACTTATTTATTCATATGCTTTTGTGAAAATTTTCAAACCGCTGTGTAATTACACAAAGCATTATTAAAAAATTAGTAAATATGGTTTGGTCATTGGCAACATATTGTCGTTTCCTACGAATCAAGCTTCAATCTCGGTGTTGACGATGTTTGTATACAGATCTGGTGTCACAGATGAAGNAAAAAAAACATAATCTTGTGGCATAATTTGCGTGCATCAATCGTTGCATGTTTTTCACAGTTTCTGAAGGGCAATCTCCCCTTTTTCCTTTTCCCACTGCTTTATCTTGATTAATTTGTCGCTTCATGCTATCAGACCCATTGTCTTCAATACCATCTTCATGTCATTCACAATGTTGTGTAGTTACACAGCAGTGAACAGTGTTTCATTTGACTTGGCATTGTTCAGAGCTGGCTTGCTACGCTGCTTTCATCGCTGAAATGCCTTTTTGTTTAACCAATACATCAGTGTTATTAGATGCTATTTTAACGAATAAGACCTTGTAAATAACGTCTTTTCTACTGCCACATCCTCTTCGTTGCCACAGGACAGTTGTATAACAGTCAAAGTGACGTACACAGCACAGTAGCAAANGACCTTGTAAATAACGTCTTTTCTACTGCCACATCCTCTTCGTTGCCACAGGACAGTTGTATAACAGTCAAAGTGACGTACACAGCACAGTAGCAAATGGGCGGGTATGCGGCTTGCGCCGTCGTGCCACGCCAGGACATCAGCGGTTAGACAGCGAGTAACTTATATTATGATCGCATACTCAAGGCGGATTATTGTCCAATCTAGTGAGACGTACTCAATTCTTTGAGAACTTATTTATTCATATGCTTTTGTGAAAATTTTCAAACCGCTGTGTAATTACACAAAGCATTATTTAAAAATTTGTAAATATGGTTTGGTCATTGGCAACATATTGTCGTTTCCTACGAATCAAGCTTCAATCTCGGTGTTGACGATGTTTGTATACAGATCTGGTGTCACAGATGAAGCGTCTACATCAGCTACATCATAGGGCCTATAAACCATGCTTTGTACTAAGAGAAAAAAAATTATTTTTAATTTTGGTTGTCACTATAATTTAATAATTTGCATTTCAAAATCAAGTTACAATTTTTAAGTGATTTTAACTTGTACAAACTAAATTTAAATATAAGCGTGATATTTTTATTACANTTTAATTTAAATATAAGCGTGATATTTTGATTAAATTTTAGTACTGCTTTTAAAATTTATAATTATGGTAGCTTCGACTGTTTACAGCAACGGCAATTTTTCAAGGGGGTAGACCATGTTCTAACTAGACCCGTTATCTCGCCGTATCGACTGCATGCTTACCTTTACATCCGAAACATTCCACATATCCTGATAACAGCTCGCCCACGCGCGACTTGATTTGCCACTCTCCTATACAGCAACAATGCATTTAGTACTCTAAACTGGCTAGAATACAACTGGAACTATGTTCGGTGTTAACAGAATAACTTTCATTTCCAAGGTTAAAAGGCCTGCTTGTATACCTATCAGTTGTTTGAGAAAATACATTTAATTTGATGTAAAGTTATTAATGTCAGCTTATAATATACAAAACATTTTAATTAGAAATCAACCTCAACTAAAAGTGATTTACATTTCGGAGAGAAACAAATATATAGTACTCTTTAACGACGCCAAAGCATAATTGTGGTTGAAATATAAGAATACGGGATATGCAATTAAGTTTAATTAATTGTCCGAAAGGAAGGCAATTCAATCAGAGAGAATCTTGGTTTATGGCTGCACCACTCTATTTGGTCAAATAAAAGTGAACCAATCCCATTTTCAGTGATGCTGATTTGGAGATTTTGTTAAATATATCACATTTTTTATTCTGGGTACGTATTTAAGTGTGCTAATGTGGATCAGAGATTCTTGGGGCAGTTCTACCGTTGAGTTGATACTCCTCCCTATGGCAAGCAACTGGCTGCTCGCTGAAGGAGGGTGGCCGGGTGTGAAAGAGCACGACCGTGTCCGCATTATATGAAGGAAGGCCAGCCCTATTGCCGACCACACACACCCAAGAACACGCAGGGTGGCTCGACCACTCTTACCCTGTGTGGCCTATTGCCAGCTTGTCTGCCAGGCGCATTAGGGCACGTGCAGTTGTCACGGCCACTAACATTAGGAAGGACATGAGGCCACTGACGGCCACGTAGTCCACATTAAAATAAAGGACAATTTTTTCTGTATGCTAGTTCGCCAGTCAGCAGGCAGCAGGGAATCGCAGAAACAGAAAGCAATATCTCTTGCTTACAGCCAATGCAGAGTACGTGTATTTGACAGAGTGGCCAGAAAGCTGTACTCTCTAAACAATCATAGAACGGCGAGATTTGAAAGTAATACACTGTTCTTCAGAGTAAATATATACATACATTCTGACCAAATCTTTAATAACCTTTGAAAATAATAAGAATTATAAAAAAAAAACTAGGACATCAATATTCCTTGTTTGCTAGGGATATTGCTGTTGTGTGGACACGCTCACAAGGATTCCGAGTGAAAAAGATTTTCTTTGTTTATTGATAATTAATTTGCTCTCTCTCGCAGAGTGTAGAGAAATAACTCTCAAAATATTGGGATCACCGTTTTTGTATGTAAAGTAAAAAACATTTACATTAAAATAATGTTCCATTTCATTATCATAACAAACCGCTGTATACCTTATATTATGAAGAGTAACTGACTAAGGGATATAAAACTTAAAGTTCTTCTAGCCTGATAATACGGTAAAAATGACAGTAGCGATGACAACCGTGAGTGAAGAATAGGAAATGCACTTGTCTCATACGGGGAAGAGACGTCGTCAAGACAGCATCCATGGCAGGGTTACACAAGGGGTCTGCTTGCTTGCTGTCTAGCTACGCCCTGGGCCACAAGCAGATAGTTCCCGCTTGGTTTAGCGCAATTTCGCATTGCAGTTCCTTGTATGTGAGCCATAGAAGTACTTCCTGCAGGACGTCACTTACTCACCGTTGCCAGAAACAAACAGGCAGCTTCTTCTGGATTGTAAGTTTATTAATGTATGAAACTAATTGTTTACATGTAGTGTTAATAATTTCCTCTACCATCGTATGTGCAATGGCCACCGCAGCAAACCACATATGTACTAAGCGAGTGGTTTTGGCTGTATCAAAGGCAATGTATTGCTTCACCTCAAGTTTAGTGCGTGTTCTACACGAAAATGGTAAGTTCTGGGCAGTTGCAACAACAAACAATTTTTATTAATTAGGTTATACTGCTTAATAAACCAGCATAAAACGCACCGAATTTCTTGCGGCAATAAGAAGGTGGCCACCCGTGCTATTATTAATGTTGGTGGTGTTTATGAGAGCTCACTCTATCATTGAATATACCGATAAGATGAAACAATCTTCGGAGAATTGTAATTAAATTCCTCTTCCTTTCCGGTATTCATCAACACTACAATTTACAAATCTATTTTTTTTGAACGACATATAACATATTCATTTTAATTTAAAATTAATCTTAAATATATTTGAAATGTATTTGCATAAGGAAATACCCCACGAAGTTTTTCGGTCTAATTCCGCCCCAGCCTGTGTTTTAGAAGGAAACATGACTGCTATTGGCCGGCCAAGCGTCTTAAATAAGATTATGTGTATGATTAGTTGTATAAACACACAAACAGGCCTACCTGTATACAGATAGCATTTGTTATCCAACTTTTTAAGTCTTGCTGATAACAGTGATAATTTCCACTTTGCTTATTATAATTTCTTCTGGAAGTTTGTCAAGTGCTGTGGCAAGCAATGCACGAGTCTGGAGGAAACTGTGCAAAACCCTCTTTCCTGCAGCAAACGTGAAGAACGTAAAAAGTTTGTCTCGTATCCGCGAGATTTCCATTCTAGTGAATCATTCGCCGCGGAGGCGGGAGAATGTTCTCTACCGGCGCGGCGTGGGAAAGATCCAGCAGCTTCTCGTGACTCGCTCCTCGTTAGCAATTCTAATGCCACGTGCCTGTGGCCGACCGCGTCGCCAATAACCCCAGTCTTGCCAACTCCGCCTGCGTGTGTTGGCATCATTGCTCCCCGCCTTACCCACACTGCTGCCAACATGCCGGCTTTTTCTCATCTGCCAACTACAAAGCTCTTTAACAATCCGCTGCCACCAGATCTGGCGCTGGACATCACACACTATTCGCTCAGTAAATACGATTGAACATTTTTCCAGGTTTCAAGCTTGACGTACTAATTTTTAAAAAAATGTTATTGCACTCCAACATACTACACACAATTTAATAATTGGCAATGGAATTAACTAAAAGGGCTATATTTACAACTGTCAAGTAAAATTTTATGGTGCACAGAGATAATCTTGAGGAGAATTAAGTAATACAAGTAGTGTGCTCCTTGAAGGCGTGAACTTGGCAGAGGTAGAGAGAGTATTTCGCGTCTCTATGCTGATCAATATTTAAACTAGATGATAGGAAATAGGCGCGTTGGAGGAGTCAGCCATGGGCTCAAGTGAATAAACACGAGTCAACGCGGTTACTCCCCGGAGAGTACGTGAACACTTGCTACGAAGTGAGTAAGTGCAAGGAAACACTTTCATCATTTAAAATATGTTAGTAAATCCGTTTCAGGTTGTGAATACAAATTAATAAAGGCTTTTCTCTAGAGTAATTAACCGCGGGAAGGCAAGATTATTTATAGTAGTTTATTTAAGCAGTTAAACACTGACATCGTTATTGATTGCAACACACAATGCAAGGATTATGTGCGGTTTCTAAAACAAATAAATATTATTTAATATTTTAAAACGTGCTGTAATTTATCAAATATTCCCATGGAAGTTGTATAAGTATATGGAGTTGAAACATCATAATCTATTATAAACAACGTTTCGAACTTCAGCACACAAGCAGCTCTGTTTATTAAAGAGGAATACCATTAACGTTTGACTTTCCTACTGGGTGCGTCTGAGGCTCACTACTTCACTAATGAGCTATCAAGTGATTGTTCAATGCTGTCGAAAGAAATACACTGCTCTGTTTTGTCTCTAATATAGTGAAATGAAGAAATCTGGATTTTTCCAAAGTCCTCGAATAAATGTAAACATAAATTTTTTTAACCAATGTTACAAATTACGGTTGCTTGATGCGTAAGTTTATTTCTGCATGTAAACCCAATGGCATATATTTATATTTCATATATAACATAGAAAATAAGGACCACACATATATAATGGTAGTACTTAGGTTTGAAGTTATGAAATGTTGTTGTGTGACTTTTATAATTTGTTCTTAAATAAAAAAAATTTGAGACAAGTTTCGAACTTCGGGAATAACGCCGCACAATATCAACAAACGTATGAGCGTGGAAGTAAACGCGGCAAGGTTTGTCTGTATTCCATCTCTGCAGAATATACTCGGTATCTTGTTGCGACAGTGTTACTGCCTGACCACAAGGCATACTCACATTATGTTTGACACGTTCTGCTTTCATTCGTGACAATTTCGCCATTCCAGTTATACACAATGAGTCACCAATACAACTAATATTACCTACATTATTCTACAGAAGTGGCTAATATATTTTAGTAAAGTTCTTATAAACCAAGAGACTCTGCAGGCCAAGTCATCTTGTTGATAGCAGTATCGTTAGTCACTNATTTTAGTAAAGTTCTTATAAACCAAGAGACTCTGCAGGCCAAGTCATCTTGTTGATAGCAGTATCGTTAGTCACTGAACCGGAATCATGTCCAACAGTGATAAGACAATTACATGTATACACGTGCCTTACTCGTGACTCAAACTCTGAAAAACTAAGTAGCGCGCAAAAAACTGCATTACGAGGTTAAGACTTGGACAATCAACTTTGGATCTCAGCACCCTAATACAATGGTAGATAGAGTCTACGAACCTGTCATTTTTACGGGGTATTTCTTTTGAAACTATGTTACTGAGCCATTTAAGCCATTAAAATTTTCTTCACCTACCATAGTGCTAAATGTGGGAAGAAATTTCAGGAAATGTGTTTATTCGTTCCCAACAGATGACATAAAAACTTCATTGTCTCATTTAACTGTATCATACAAAAGAGCCATTTAAAGAGATTTTTAAAGCATGCCTCTCGTTTATGTACTTATAACTGAATATATTTAAAAGGACAAAATAACGAGTTTAGCATGCCACAAGTCCCAACAATTCCAACCGAACTTCATATGCTGGTAATGTCAATGATGACCATCAAATGTTCTAATAGATATGAACACCTGACAAATGGAGCTTGTTTGTCGTATCTCCGGGACCGACCAATAAACCGATTACCATTATATTTTACATTCATGTAGTGCTACGGAAGAGGTTTTAAAGTTACAAGGTTTAGATACGGCAGGCCAGTATTATTAAATGGCTTTAATATAAATAATTTAGTTTAGCATTTTACATGTATTTAACAGTTCGAGAAAAATTAATAAAATATTTTACGCCAAAGATATTCATTGTAGGCATCAATAATGCTTCCAGAGATAATATTTTTCCGGACTTTTTGTAAAATAGTGCCGTGTGAGAAAATTTTATAATTTGCTATATTTCTCGAGCCATTAAAATAATCTTCAACTAAATGTCGCTCGCCATTAGTGCTACGGAAAACCCTATAAATTACATAGTTTAAATGATGTCAGAAGCTGATTTTCAAAATGGCGTCAATATGCTTAATTTATAAAGTCTTTCAAAAGTATTAAACAATTTAATTAAATTCAACCCAAATTTGTATGCTGATAATATTTATTAGAGGCATCGTATAAGGAACCCCTTTTTTTTAGAGCTTTTCCCACCCAATTCATTACACATGATGCGTTACTGTATGCCATGTAAATTGACGTGTTTTAAGTAGCCTAGACAATTAATTTAAAAATTACAGCCCTGTAAATATTTCAGTTTAATGAAGCGAATCATTCAATTTTTATATCACCGTTACGCCACGAATATATTTGAGTGCACTAGCGTGTGGTGTGTTTCAAATATGGGTCGATTGAAGTTTGCTGGTTTTGTTTACATGTGTCCAGTACAATGACTTAGTTGTACAGAGGAATTTGTCGCTTCATCAAGAAATGTTTTACTGTAAAATTATTTTATTGATTCACAAGTGTTTTTATTTTTATCTTTACTTTTATTAGTGAATTCAAGTAAACAGTTTTATATTCATTACAATATTGTCGTTGCAGATTTTATGAAAAGTTAACCGTGAAAATGGTGGCAGAAGATAATAGAAGACGAATGTCCATGACCTGGTTAAATGACTGTGAAGGAATTGGACGAGGAGGAATTGAATAGCCTTCATATAAACGAGTGCTGCGAGTCTTTTTTTATCATAATAAAACCTCGAAGAAAACGATTCGGAGAGCTGCAGGGGAGTTGTTGAAGAAATTCTCTGTTTTGGGAACATGCCCGTATTCCCATTTGTCAGTGTCTTAATTTTCAAAAGACTTGGACATCTTAGTTGACATTCCTCATTAGAATGCCCTGCAAATTATCAATATACAAAAGGACAAGGATTTCCTTATCACACAGAGAGAATCTGGCAGGCGTGGGGGCTTTGGGAATGTCGATAAATTGTTGTCATCCAAGGACGTACGGGTCGAAAAACAAAAACGAAAAAAACCGGAATTTAAACAGAAGTGCAAAGAGAAACTAATAGCTGAGACTGGAAGTGCCATTCTAATTTCCTCCAGTATTTAAAGCAGTGGATGTAACAGTGATGAATTTGAAGAGAAGAAAGTGCATGCAAGCACTTATCAAGTAATGCGATACATTCAACGTACACTGTTTCCAGCCTCAAACGGTGCAAATGAACATCGTCATACCATCTGTTGCTTTGACATGTGATAGAGTAAATATAAGTGACATAACAGCGACATATCTGCTGATAGCATCTGCGGAGGGCGTCGGCCATTAAATCAATGATTTTATTATTAACAAGACTTCTATTCGGAGATATCGATAAATAGTACGTGAATAATTTCCAACGAATTTAAAGGAAGAATTTCAGACAAAATGCTCCATTGTCGTTCACTTGGATGAAGAACTTCTTCCAGACCTGACTTTAAAGGAAGAGGTATATGAACTGCCAGTGATTGTGTTTGCATAAGGCGTAAATCAGATGCTTGGTGTTCCAATGTTTCATACANCCAGTGATTGTGTTTCCATAAGGCGTAAATCAGATGCTTGGTGTTCCAATGTTTCATACAGGTACAGGAGAATTGCAGGATCAGGCAGTGGCTACTTTGCTTGAAGAGTGGAAGATTATTCAGCAAGTAAATGCAATGTGCTTTGACACTACTGCCAGCAACACAGGTCACAGCATGAAGCTTGCATTCTTTGGAACAAAAGATACAGAAGGTTCTCCCCCACCTAGCTTGACGTCACCACGCATTAGAACTCATTCTTGCAAGTGTGAAGAACGAGGCTACTCGATGCACATCTTCTGGTCCTGATATTTGAATTTTTGAACGATTTTAACAATTTTAGAATAAGAACGATCAATCAACTTGCGAAGATGCAACCAGCAATGCGACAGTTATGGCAGTTTTGGGAGATGAGAAGGACTTTCTGACACAATTTTCCGTTAACCAGCATCAGGACACTCAAGACAGAGATGTTTACAAAAACACTTTAGAGCCTGCAATTATCTTCTTGGGAGGCATTCCTCCACGAGCAGTTCGCTTCATATATTCTGGCGCTCTTCACCGTATTAGATGGAGAACGAAGACATTGTATTGTTTAAAAATTTTATGTTTCGTTGTCTATTTAAACTCACTAAAATGGAAGAAAACGGAATGTNGAAGACATTGTATTGTTTAAAAATTTTATGTTTCGTTGTCTATTTAAACTCACTAAAATGGAAGAAAACGGAATGTTAATAATTTTGATTATCTTGTGCGTGTTTATCATAGATATTAGTTTACAGTATATTTTCCTATTTCAGCATTTTCTGAGCCCAGTTTACTGCAGCAGCTTGGTGCTTATGAAACGGCAAACGCTGCTATCTCTAAAGTTAACAGCAAGACATTTGAACGGCAATTNTGCAGCAGCTTGGTGCTTATGAAACGGCAAACGCTGCTATCTCTAAAGTTAACAGCAAGACATTTGAACGGCAATTGTGGTATTTAAGCCAAGAGTCTGTACGTTTGGCCTGTTTTGATAATAATGTGCCTAAAAGTTCAAAAACAGTTATTCTTTGGTCCGTCAGTGGAAGAGGCGGGGTTGACGAACCTCTTAATCGCACAAACAGAGTGTCAAGAATCCTCGTGATGTGAAGTTTGATGGTTTTTGTGACAAAAACTATGAATTTCTTTCATTGTCTGAATAACTCGAGAGATTATTTAGATTATGATCGTGGGACATTTCATCTCAGATCTGACTACCAGAGCTGACTTTATATTTATGACTTTATATATACATATATATGTTTTATATTGTCTTCCTTTTTTAAGTTGTAACAAAAACGAATACAAGCATTCTGAAATTTCTGACCCGGGACTTGTTCTTTTCACCGAGGCCTACAAATAATCGAGCACAGATATTGAAATAAACTAGTAAAAAAAACTGAATAGTGACTGTATATGTTGTCATTTTTACGTCTTAGTAACAAATGGCAGGATTTGTGTCATTCTCTGTTGGCCTATTGGATGGCGTCTATATATACATTGTGCATACCTGATCGATGCGTGTTTTTCAAATAACTTGCGTAGCGTTCTATTAAACTGTCGTGAGTATAACACTAATTTTAAAAATTAATGTTTCATTGTCAGTCTTGGAGGCACAATTTTCGAAAAAGGTCGACAGACAATACCGCAATAAAATACCTGATGCCAACATGAAGCATCGGCGCTATTCTTCTGCAGTGAGTGCGTTTTCCGTTAATACTACATCGAAATGTGATGCCGCAGTTATAAGAGAGGAGTTGTACTTCATATATACGCTTAGGAGTAATAAGCGATGTCAATTACAGAAAAGCTATCAGATAGGCCTGAGAATTGCTGTGTCCTGAAAATATTAAAAGTTATGATGAAATATTTTATTTTTAATATTACTTTTTACGGAGAGCTTTCTAAAATAAATAAATATTTTGATATGTTCCCTGCCGGAAGAAAATTTACTTCGACTTTTGGACACGCTTAACTGTTGCTTCCAACTTTATTTGAATCACTAAGTGATATTTAATTATTTAAAATTAATTTTAGTTTAATTTTTACTTAGGTTCTTGCTTCAATATTGCATAATAATTAAGTTTGATTTAAACATTTTACAGAAAAAGATTTTGATATATATTTTTATAACTATCGTATAATATCGCCGGGTTTGGTTTTTATTAGCTTCTTCTTTTTTGTATATATATTACTAAAGCTAAGGCTTGCAATATCAAATAAAAAATAAATTACACAAACCGTTAAATGGCAGCAGATTACCATACATCAAATACCTAAACCCGGGCTAACAACAAGATACATTATTTATATTAGCTACTTACTGAAGCGACATGCTGTACATAAATCTTCTGTTTATGCGTATAAAGCTGTTATGGAACAAAACAGTTTGTAACAAAAAACAAAAATCTCTTATATTAATTTTTGCTGTTAGTTTCCCTATCCCACGTCATGTTTAGATTAAAGCAGTTGTTCATTCTTTTAAAGCACCGCTGAATTAAGAAACACACATTTCATATTTTCAATGTGCCGGATAAAGAAAACGTAGAAAATTTCATATTCACGCGAATTCAGATAACAACAAGACCGCGGCACCTGCATGCATCACAAATAGCCTCATTATGCCAGACAAATGGTAATATCCGGAGATCTATAGCAACGGAAGAATATGACGACAAAATATGTCAGTGGTCAAGCGTGGTGACATGTGGAACCAAATTATCTTTTAAATACAGTAATTTATTTTTAAATTTAAAATGGCTTTATAACGCAAGTTGCAGGAGAATTATTTGGTATCTAAAAAATGCCCAAAGTAATAAAATACTTGGTTTTAAGTAATCGATAAACGGCATAAATTCTACTACCACACAAACTGCAGAACAGCTTATTTAATTCTTTAAAATATTGAAATTAATTACTTTACAAGAGCATTATTAAATCACAAAATGCAGATTACAGCATCGTGTGTACGGTATTATCGCAGGCAGTAATTCTGCTACATACGAAGCAGTATTTATCGCAGTGCTAGAGACGAGTGACGTGGCATTAAGCAGGTAACATGGAGGTAGCCGGAGCAGAGCAGCGAGATAAGAGCTGTCTGCCAGGTTCCTGCGGATGTTAAGCCACGTGCTGTGAGTGCTATTGTCGTGACGAGGCTACTGTGTCTACTTGGTGATGAGTGCTTATACCTAGTTTCACCTTTCCAGTCCCAGATAATGTTATGACACTCTCCTGTTTCCCGAGTTATTGTAGAGGTCGTCAACTTCTTAAGCAAATCGCAAAACTGAACCTGAAGGACTTTATTATCTACCGTGTTTCCAGTGCCATTCTTTTTAGATGTTTCCAAGTTTCCGAAACAGAGCTAACTTCTTGAGTAGATTATAGGCAAAATAAATACACAAAAGGATGAAAATACAGTTCATAAATAATGCAGGATAAATGGTCACCACTGCATTTGAAGGTACAGCAGTATATTGATCTAAGTGACTATCATAAACCAAAAAATGGCTTACATTCAGTTTATTTTTATTTCAATATTTAAAAAATTAATACATAGGTGTCACTTGAAATTCAATATTAAGGAATTAATATGATGTTTCTAGATATAAGTGTTTACACGCTCTTTACGCCAAAGCGAGTACTTTTCAAAGACAGCCGATAAATATATTTTATTTTAGCTTTTGACGTTAAATTTCGAGTACGGTGGAATGTACACACTATGATTATTACCAAAATGATTATATTTATTTAAAAACNATAATTAAGTTTGATTTAAACATTTTACAGAAAAAGATTTTGATATATATTTTTATAACTATCGTATAATATCGCCGGGTTTGGTTTTTATTAGCTTCTTCTTTTTTGTGTATATATTACTAAAGCTAAGGCTTGCAATATCAAATAAAAAATAAATTACACAAACCGTTAAATGGCAACAGATTACCATACATCAAATACCTAAACCCGGGCTAACAACAAGATACATTATTTATATTAGCTAATTACTGAAGCGACATGCTGTACATAAATCTTTTGTTTATGCTTATAAAGCTGTTAAGGAACAAAACAGTTTGTAACAAAAAACAAAAATCTCTTCCATTAATTTTTGCTGTTAGTTTCGCTATCCCACGTCATGTTTAGATTAAAGCAGTTGTTCATTCTTTTAAAGCACCGCTGAATTAAGAAACACACATTTCATATTTTCAATGTGCCGGATAAAGAAAACGTAGAAAATTTCATATTCACGCGAATTCAGATAACAACAAGACCGCGGCACCTGCATGCATCACAAATAGCCTCATTACGCCAGACAAATGGTAATATCCGGAGATCTATAGCAACGGAAGAATATGACGACAAAATATGTCAGTGGTCAAGCGTGGTGACATGTGGAACCAAATTATCTTTTAAATACAGTAATTTATTTTTAAATTTAAAATGGTTTTATAACGCAAGTTGCAGGAGAATTATTTGGTATCTAAAAAATGCCCAAAGTAATAAAATACTTGGTTTTAAGTAATCGATAATCGGCATAAATTCTACTACCACACAAACTGCAGAACAGCTTATTTAATTCTTTAAAATATTGAAATTAATTACTTTACAAGAGCATTATTAAATCACAAAATGCAGATTACAGCATCGTGTGTACGGTATTATCGCAGGCAGTAATTCTGCTACATACGAAGCAGTATTTATTGCAGTGCTAGAGACGAGGGACGTGGCATTAAGCAGGTAACATGGAGGTAGCCGGAGCAGAGCAGCGAGATAAGAGCTGTCTACCAGGTTCCTGCGGATGTTAAGCCACGTGCTGTGAGTGCTATTGTCGTGACGAGGCTACTGTGTCTACTTGGTGATGAGTGCTTATACCTAGTTTCACCTTTCCAGTCCCAGATAATGTTATGACACTCTCCTGTTTCCCGAGTTATTGTAGAGGTCGGCAACTTCTTAAGCAAATCGCAAAACTGAACCTGAAGGACTTTATTATCTACCGTGTTTCCAGTGCCATTCTTTTTCGAAGTTTCCGAAACAGAGCTAACTTCTTGAATATATTCTAGGCAAAATAAATACACAAAAGGATGAAAATACAGTTCATAAATAATGCAGGATAAATGGTCACCACTGCATTTGAAGGTACAGCAGTATATTGATCTAAGTGACTATCATAAACCAAAAAATGGCTTACATACAGTTTATTTTTATTTCAATATTTAAAAAATTAATACATAGGTGTCACTTGAAATTTAATATTAAGGAATTAATATGATGTTTCTAGATATAAGTGTTTACACGCTCTTTATGGCAAAGCGAGCACTTTTCAAAGCCAGCCGATAAATATATTTTATTTTAGCCTTTGACGTTAAATTTCGAGTACGGTGGAATGTACACACTATGATTATTACCAAAATGATTATATTTATTTAAAAACATTATTAAGGTATGAAAGATGGCTGAAAGGAAAAAGGAACTAGGGTCTCAAAAGTGCTCACTTTACCGTGAAAAGCCTGTCTGTAAGTGTAAATATATATATATATATATGTTTATATACAACACTTAGCTTCCTTCTGTAAGTTCTAGCTCAAATAATTAAGATGGAATGTTCTTTCCTTAGTTTAGAATATGCATGTAGAGTGGTGAGAGAAAATCATAATTGAAATTAACACGCCCAATAAAGTAAAGCAAATACAATTATTTTTGCGATAAAAATGCTTTCCTCCATGTACAGACAGCCCATATGTAACTACTGTATTTTATGTTCTGACTAGCGAACCGGTGTGGCTTCGCCCGGGTACAATTGAGTTTTACAGCGATACACTAATAAATAAATTGGGAAAAAACAATTCTTTTACCTGAAAACAGAATGATAAAATTATAATATGTTGGCCTGGGTTTTTAACTGATTGCGGCAACCCAACAGGAATGAAATATTTTCTACCCGATAGCCAGGAAGTAGGGTATTGTTTTTGGAGTGTACCTGTGCAACTATCGCGTAGTTACCACATTTCCGCTTTCTATGTATGACAAAAAAGACGTGAGTTTCATAAAGTTGTAGCTTAAGAAATAAGTGAGCCTAGGTACTACTTTTTGGGCTTGGCTGAAAGTTAAGCAATTTTCCCAGCCGCACACGTTTGGATGGGTGACCGTTTAGTGGCATAACATCTGAGCGCTTCCGGGCTTCGGAGGGCACGTTAAANACATTTCAGAGCTCCTTGGGCGGCCTGATAAACTCTGACACCAGAGGAAAAAAAAAATATTTCGGTCACGTTTCCAGCCGTTGCAGAATTACGTTTTGCTGTTATTCCACATGAACCGTACACTTTTCCGGGATAAAAAATATCCTATGTCCTATTCCTGGACCTAAAGTACCTATATACTAAATTTCATCAAAATCTCTTCAGCCGTTTTGGAGCTGAGTAGTAACAAACATACACACACACGCACACACAGAATTTCGCATTTATAATATTAGTATGATTAGAATATATACAGTTAAATGTAAGGCATAACTAGCTGATGCATATGAGCATAGCACATCAAGTGCCCAAATATTGAAATTTTNTATACAGTTAAATGTAAGGCATAACTAGCTGATGCATATGAGCATAGCACATCAAGTGCCCAAATATTGAAATTTTTTCACAGTAACCAGTTTAAATTCTAAATCCGTGTGACTATGTTTAAAGCAAATTAAAATTGTAATTTCAATTAAGTGGCATTAATGGGTGAATACATCGTTAAGATTAGACCTGAACAATTGGTACATAGTTGAAATGGCGATGTAACATTTGCAGAATGATCCATTCGGACACTATAATTTAGTTTATCTGTAGACAAGAGCAATATGAGCATGACCTTGATTTGACGCCGAGAATGCACTATACTCGGGTGGGGGTCCGCGGTGACTTGTAGATGTTACGGGCGTGGGCGATACTTTCCATATAGTGTATCTCGCGACTTCGATGTGCTGGCGCTCTTACTTTGCTGCCAAACGAAAGATCTCTCTTATCTGCCGATAAAATCCTTAAAAGCCAAGTGTCAATTTGGTTATTTTAATTTAACTGCCATATCTCAAAGAAAGTATTACCCGCTAACAGACATATTCACGCCAAACACACGTCAATTTCCCCGACTTTGACAAACCCCAATTATTTTCCAGTTAAATTTTACGCAGCATAAACCCCAAAAGAATATACGGAGATAATGTATTTTGACGGTGGTAACCAACAAGTTTAATAATTTGTATTAACTATTAAAATGCAAGCGTTATAACTCCACAAAAGACACACAACTTGCATGGCAAGCGTTGCTAAGGCGTGTTTNTAACTATTAAAATGCAAGCGTTATAACTCCACAAAAGACACACAACTTGCATGGCAAGCGTTGCTAAGGCGTGTTTGCAGGACAAGGTTGAGGAGTAGACATAGAGGAAGGCCATGAGTCTATTTAGACGTTGATTCATGTAATTACAATATGGAATATCTCAATGTACGCTTCCTTGCATACGAGATCACAAAAACGGTGAATGGCCTAGAGCGACGATCAGATTGGATCTGAGCGACCTTGACCATTTGCCCATGACCATTACCTAAAACATGGGATGACCTTCAAATCAAACAAACTCTGTACAAATCATAATAACACGTTAAATTTAGTAAAAATAGAGAAAAACTTACGTTATTGAATCCTAGAGTTTTGAAGGACATTTGCAACCTCGACTTTAACCGCCACCACTATTTTACAATGGTCATTCAGTCGGCAGGCTAACTTCTAACCCCACCAATATATTTCACTGTCCAACTTCTACAACTACCTCCATACATCACATTATTTGTGTTACAAACCCTTATTGTTTAAAATCGCTTTACTCCATTATCCCTCATCGCCCCAGCGAGATTTACCCACTCCAGCTCAAATCTCACAACCACTAGACTGCGTGATTATTTTAATGGTGTCTTATTGCTCGCTTATGATTGGTGGTTTATCTTGTAATATCTCAACCCCAACAGTCATTTAATGTAGCCAAATGTACTCCGTACCACAGTTGTTTGTCTGATGCGAAAGGTGAGATATCGCGCTCTCATCATCGGTATTTCCAATATACATTCTGGTAAGTTATTTTTTAGAACGTCTCTCAAATCAATTTTTTAGGCTATAATAGGGCGTGCTAGCATTTAGACATATATTTCCCCACCAAAGCAAAAATCTGCCTAAAGTATAAAATACCTATTCCGACCAGCAAGATACTGGAGTGTATATACAGGCTGTTCACGAACAAATGATAATAAACACCAGAGTGCGGTAGATAACTAAAAATGAAGCATAATTTATTAATTAACCAATAGTCTAACGCACATAGTTAACCCGCTTATAGCCGTGGCAATCACAATAACTAATATACAGGCAGTGCAATGAATTTACTTTTTATTAAAACATTAGGGCTGAAGCCATGGGGACAGAGTGTCTGCTCGATATCTCTGTTCAAACTGTCTGCCCCCATCGGCCACACAGGCGGTGCAGCGATGATTCATTTTGCGACGCACATGTGCAAAGGTATCCGGGGTAATGAGCTCATCCCTCGTGTCAAGTGGTGTGGCGTACGCCATCGATTTTATGTGGCCCCATAGTCAGAAGTCAGGTGGAGTGATTTCAGGTGAGCGTGGTGGCCATGCTTTGGAGCCTCCACTACCTATCCACCAGTTCGGGAAGTGAATGTAGAGGTGCCAGCGAACAGCAATGGCGAAGTGAGGTGGGGCCCCGTCCTGCTGAGACCGCATCGCCTCACTCGCATCTAAAGTAATGTCCTGTAAGTATTCCGTTAACACGTCCTGCAGGAACTGTAGATACATAGGGCCTCCGAGACTGCGACCGTGCAGTACTGCGGGGTGTTATCAGGCACGCAGACCTCGCACAGGCTAGTTCCAGTGCCACGTAATCAAGGTTGCATACCTGCCCCTGTACATAACCACTGCTTTAGCATATTAACTATGGACGTTAGACTATTGGTTCCTTATTCAAATATGCTCCATTTGTACTTATCTACCCCACTCTGGTGTTTATTATTATCTATTTGTNACTATTGGTTCCTTATTCAAATATGCTCCATTTGTACTTATCTACCCCACTCTGGTGTTTATTATTATCTATTTGTGATCACTCGGTATAAAAATGAAGCATTCCTTTAATAGCATGTATGCGACCACCACCACAATTTCGTATTTGTGGTATCATAATTGAATCCAGTAAGACTGCCTATGTTGTCAATGATGTCATTCGCAAACACTGGAATCTGGAAATGTGAGAAACTAACTCTGGTGATATTTAGTCAGATATTCCATGCTCTTCTCGGCAATTGATATAACACACGGGCAAACATTTGACTAAGCTTTCCATAAATCATTAGATCTTTCTTTCACACAATCGTTCAATGCTTTGATTAAACATCCGATCTATCTTCCAATATTTCCGATCAGTCTCCCAATCTTTTAAAAAATATTTCTAACTTTTNTTTGATTAAACATCCGATCTATCTTCCAATATTTCCGATCAGTCTCCCAATCTTTTAAAAAATATTTCTAACTTTTTGGTGTACCTCTTGATAAATTTAATATCTTTCAATGAATCTTTATTAATTCGATGTTAATCATATAAATTAATTCCTTAATTAATCTTTAAATATTTTATATTAGTATTTCAATATTGCTGATAATTCGTTTAATCTATTTCCAAATTTATCGACTAATTTTTCAATGGTTTTGACTAAAGCCATCCTACCAATCGAGCATACCAAATAACCAACAAGTAAATATGATCCAAATGACCATACCATCCTGGCACATGTGAATCGCGCCTGACGATGCCACTCGTCAGCCAGTTTTCTCACAAGTATTCTATTTCCCCCACCCTGGCATTCCGGTACTTTCTGCTTCATACCCATTTAACTTTATGCTCAAGACCTCTATATTCAGAGCCGCAAATCTATCACTACTCCAGTTCACCATACCATACGACAAAAACCAACCAGCCATATAAACTGTTCTATTACCTAACCAATTAAGATGTTCATAATAGCTGGTGAACTAAATGTCCGTACAAACCAGCATCACCAAAAATCGACCATACCGAATTCTCCGAGTTTACTGCAAATTCAATCAATTCCCTCCAGACTGGATCCTGATAACTGGCTCCTACCGACCGATTCCTGCCGACTGACTCCTGCTGACTGACTCCGACTGACTGACTCCTACTGACTGACTCCTGCAGATTGACTTCTGATGTCTTACTCCTAATGACTGACTCCTGTAGGAATTTACTCCTGTAGGAATTTACTTTTGCTGGCAATAACTTCTGCAGAATTAACTCCTGCAGAGATTGATTCCTGCAAACACTGACTTCTGCCGAGATTAAGTCCTGTAAATGTTGACACCTGCAAATATTTGCTGACGTTGACTCATGCTGACTCCTACTATCGGACTTCTTCCCAGACTTTATTCGTTTGTGAGTTGTATAACAACCAAACTTGAAAGCATGTATATATTTAATTTCATATATACAGATAATTCACCATGCTCATTACTATTCATATGATTTCATATATAAATAAAATTATGTATATTACAATCTGATGTTTCTATGTTTGTACCTATTCTTATAGGTAGGGTTTTCTTCGTATTTTTCAATTATCTATTAATTATTCTCGGGCGAATGTGAATTTAGGTTTCTCAGATTTCACCTATATTTTTACATTGTTTAAACTGGAGCAGAAGGCTTTCCGTGGTATAAACTGGGCTAATTATTATACCAGTATCATAAATGTTTCGCAAGTTTAACAGCTCGTTCGTTATTTATTTCGTGAAGTGATTCGAGACAGAAAGTTCGTACTATACAAAAACCGAAGTCAAGAAGTTTCCCGAAGTTCTCCATAAAATGGGAAACTTGCTGCTGCTGGGCATCGAAGTTTCCTAAGTGTCGTCAGTACGAGTCTCTAACTGATTATGCAACGTTGTTATTCTTTGGAATGCTCGTGAGTGTGCGGTGGGTTCTCCACTCTTACATTGACTGGCTCGAGACTTTGCCGGACAACAGCTTGCCAAACAGAATCGGCCATGAGTTATATGGCAGAAGCATATTTATGGTGCCGTCAAGTCGTTGATTCACAACATAACTCGCAACAAGCTGGCGACACAGAGGATATGTATTATACAAACAGCAAAAGAGTAAAATCTCCGCAGGAATCAGTTGGTAGCAGTCAATGCCGGCAGGAGTCAATGCCGGCAGGAGTTAGTGCCTGCAGAATTCAAAGCCTGCAGGTGTCAGTTGGCAAGAGTCGGTCTGCATGGAATTGCTTGAATGGCCGGGATAATTACCATTTTTGTATGGGCGATAAGGTTAATATGTTCAGTCAGTATGGATGCTTGGTTAACTAGTTTGTATGGATGTAAGGAATGTCCAGGTGATATGAGAGTTTGTTTGGCTTGTTGATCTGTTCGGAAAGTATGGTCGTTTTCTCTCGGTTGACTTGTTGGACATCTGGTCTGGTTGATTGTTATATATTGCTGTTCTTGTCAGTTTATTGGTCGTGTCAATTGGTACGTCCAGTAAGCCTTAATGGTTACTATATTTGTTTTAGAAAATGTATTTGTGGTCCGGCTTTTGAGCTTTGTTTTTGAGGTCTGTTATTTTAGTATTGTTGTAAAGAGCCATGTTTCGAGGAAGTTTTTATACTGTATTGTGTTTCTGAAGTATGTGTTTTAAGTTTATTTTTTAAGGTATGTTCTTGAGGCATTTTTGACGACTTGTTTATTAGTTTAGTCGGTTGTCCTGGGTTTGGGAATTTGGTTGGCCAGCTGGTATGTGTGTTTGGTAAGGTTAGCCTTTCCAATTGTTCAAACTTCAGCACTTATTGTTTTATGAACACTGATTAAAATGCATTCACAAACTATTAATTGACAAACATTGACAAACTTCTTTCCAACAAACTATTAATGCAGTCACTAAGTAAAATTTCGAGAGCGTGCGAATTAATTTTTTTCTACACTTAAGGTTGGGTGACACGGCAAACTGAGGAACTAACGTGAATGCAAGTGCATCTGGTAAACATCAAGCTGGAAACGTTTATGCATATCGACGACAGGCTGCTGATAGATTACACAAATTTTCACTATATGTGTGTCGGTCACTTCCTCATTACTCCACCCCACCGTACACGCTGTGAAGAACTGTCTGATGTGTAAAGTACCAATGCAAAGCCAGCAGGCTGGCAACTTCGTCGCTACTTGGTACGATAACAGGAACCGTTGTAATTGCACTCTGTCACACAGTCTGGTATAACATATTTTACATTATGACAAGAACATAAGACAGGTATTCAGTTGACACATAATGGACAACAGCGGTGGACAGCCTACTACCCAAGCACCCACTGACCTTATTTCCAACTAAGCATGTGACTTCTGATGTAACGTTTGATATTAGCGGATAATACCAATGTGATCTAAGTTATTAACTTTTGCATGCTGATTACTAATAAGTCATGTCTAAATGCTATGATGCATGTGGTTAGAAAATTGTAAGCAGTAGCAGGGTGCCAACCCCGTTTGAAAGTATTATGAGATTTAATCTCCTTATCATGGTTGTCTGTCGTTACCTTCCTTGCAACAATTTGCATGTATGCTATTTTCTTTGTACAACTGCCAGTCATTTTGAGTTTATCGTTGCTTCCACTCTCCATTTTCAGAGGTGTCTACTACTCTCCGAAAACAATGTTGACCGTAAGTTATATGTATGTTTCCATATCTATTTTTCTAAGGAATCATTTCATGCTCGTNCTATTTTTCTAAGGAATCATTTCATGCTCGTTTAGTGCACATTAACAACTCATCCCGTATAAAATAATTATAATTATTTTATGTACACATTTTTATAATTTTGAAAATTTATTTTGTAAGTAATGACTATTATTATTAAACTGGTGTTTAAATATATTCGTATATGAATATTCATAAATGCACATATGTGTGTCTTCTAACTATTATGACGCTTTGCTTGAAATGTATGTAGTTTATCTTAGAGTTCTCCCAGATTTTTAGCATTAAAAATGTATTGCAGAAGTGTTATGAATAATAGGCACGAGTCCTGGCTGTCGTGGAGTGAACATCGTGCTGGCGGCTGCGCCGCTCCGGGATCTACCCGCCCCTTGGNTTGATTAAACATCCGATCTATCTTCCAATATTTCCGATCAGTCTCCCAATCTTTTAAAAAATATTTCTAACTTTTCGGTGTATCTCTTGATAAATTTAATATCTTTCAATGAATCTTTATTAATTCGATGTTAATTATAGAAATTAATTCCTTAATTAATCTTTAAATATTTTATATTAGTATTTCAATATTGCTGATAATTCGTTTAATCTATTTCCAAATTTATCGACTAATTTTTCAATAGTTTTGACTAAAGCCATCCTACCAATCGAGCATACCAAATAACGAACAAGTAAATATGATCCAAATGACCATACCATCCTGGCACGTGTGAATCGCGCCTGACGATGCCACTCGTCAGCCAGTTTTCTCACAAGTATTATATTTCCCCCACCCTGGCATTCCGGTACTTTCTGCTTCATACCCATTTAACTTTATGCTCAAGACCTCTATATTCAGAGCCGCCAATCTATCACTACTCCAGTTCACCATACCATACGACAAAACCAACAAGCCATATAAACTGTCCTATTACCTAACCAATTAAGATGTTCATAATAGCTGGTGAACTAAATGTCCGTACAAACCAGCATCACCAAAAATCGACCATACCGAATTCTCCGAGTTTACTGCAAATTCAATCAATTCCCTCCAGACTGGATCCTGATAACTGGCTCCTACCGACCGATTCCTGCCGACTGACTCCTGCTGACTGACTCCGACTGACTGACTCCTACTGACTGACTCCTGCAGATTGACTTCTGATGTCTTACTCCTAATGACTGACTCCTGTAGGAATTTACTCCTGTAGGAATTTACTTTTGCTGGCAATAACTTCTGCAGAATTAACTCCTGCAGAGATTGATTCCTGCAAACACTGACTCCTGCCGAGATTAATTCCTGTAAATGTTGACACCTGCAAATATTTGCTGACGTTGACTCATGCTGACTCCTACTATCAGACTTCTTCCCAGACTTTATTCGTTTGTAAGTTGTATAACAACTAAACTTGAAAGCATGTATATATTTAATTTCATATATACAGATAATTCACCATGCTCATTACTATTCATATGATTTCATATATAACTAAAATTATGTATATTACTATCTGATGTTTCTATGTTTGTACCTATTCTTATAGGTAGGGTTTTCTTCGTATTTTTCAATTATCTATTAATTATTCTCGGGCGAATGTGAATTTAGGTTTCTCAGATTTCACCTATATTTTTACATTGTTTAAACTGGAGCAGAAGGCTTTCCGTGGTATAAACTGGGCTAATTATTATACCAGTATCATAAATGTTTCGCAAGTTTAACAGCTCGTTCGTTATTTATTTCGTGAAGTGATTCGAGACAGAAAGTTCGTACTATACAAAAACCGAAGTCAAGAAGTTTCCCGAAGTTCTCCATAAAATGGGAAACTTGCTGCTGCTGGGCATCGAAGTTTCCTAAGTGTCGTCAGTACGAGTCTCTAACTGATTATGCAACGTTGTTATTCTTTGGAATGCTCGTGAGTGTGCGGTGTGTTCTCCACTCTTACATTAACTGGCTCGAGACTTTGCCGGACAACAGCTTGCCAAACAGAATCGGCCATGAGTTATATGGCAGAAGCATATTTATGGTGCCGTCAAGTCGTTGATTCACAACATAACTGGCAACAAGCTGGCGACTCAGAGGATATGAATTATACAAACAGCAAAAGAGTAAAATCTCCGCAGGAATCAGTTGGTAGCAGTCAATGCCGGCAGGAGTCAATGCCGGCAGGAGTTAGTGCCTGCAGAATTCAAAGCCTGCAGGTGTCAGTTGGCAAGAGTCGGTCTGCATGGAATTGCTTGAATGGCCGGGATAATTACCATTTTGTATGGGCGATAAGGTTAATATGTTCAGTCAGTATGGATGCTTGGTTAACTAGTTTGTATGGATGTAAGGAATGTCCAGGTGATATGAGAGTTTGTTTGGCTTGTTGATCTGTTCGGAAAGTATGGTCGTTTTCTTCCGGTTGACTTGTTGGACATCTGGTCTGGTTGATTGTTATATATTGCTGTTCTTGTCAGTTTATTGGTCGTGTCAATTGGTACGTCCAGTAAGCCTTAATGGTTACTATATTTGTTTTAGAAAATGTATTTGAGGTCCGGCTTTTGAGCTTTGTTTTTGAGGTCTGTTATTTTAGTTTTGTTGTAAAGAGCCGTGTTTCGAGAAAGTTTTTATACTGTATTGTGTTTCTGAAGTATGTGTTTTAAGTTTATATTTTAAGGTATGTTCTTGAGGAATTTTTTACGACTTGTTTATTAGTTTAGTCTGTTGTCCTGGGTTTGGGAATTTGGTTGGCCAGCTAGTATGTGTGTTTGGTAAGGTTAGCCTTTACAATTGTTCAAACTTCAGCACTTATTGTTTTATGAACACTGATTAAAATGCATTCACAAACTATTAATTGACAAACATTGACAAACTTCTTTCCAACAAACTATTAATGCAGTCACTAAGTAAAATTTCGAGAGCATGCGAATGAATTTTTTTCTACACTTAAGGTTGGGTGACACGACAAACTGAGGAACTAACGTGAATGCAAGTGCATCTGGTAAACATCAAGCGGGAAACGTTTATGCATATCGACGACAGGCTGCTGATAGATTACACAAATTTTCACTATATGTGTGTCGGTCACTTCCTCATTACTCCACCCCACCGTACACGCTGTGAAGAACTGTCTGATGTGTAAAGTACCAATGCAAAGCCAGCAGGCTGGCAACTTCGTCGCTACTTGGTACGATAACAGGAACCGTTGTAATTGCACTCTGTCACACAGTCTGGTATAAAATATTTTGCATTATGACAAGAACATAAGACAGGTATTCAGTTGACACATAATGGGCAACAGCGGTGGACAGCCTACCACCCAAGCACCCACTGACCTTATTTCCAACTAAGCATGTGACTTCTGATGTAACGTTTGATATTGCGGATAATACCAATGTGATCTAAGTTATTAACTTTTGCATGCTGATTACTAATAAGTCATGTCTAAATGCTATGACGCATGTGGTTAGAAAATTGTAAGCAGTAGCAGGGTGCCAACCCCGTTTGAAAGTATTATGAGATTTAATCTCATTATCATGGTTTTATGTGGTTACCTTCCTTGCAACAATTTGCATGTATGCTATTTTCTTTGTACAACTGCCAGTCATTTTGAGTTTATCGTTGCTTCCACTCTCCATTTTCAGAGGTGTCTACTACTCTCCGAAAACAATGTTGACCGTAAGTTATATGTATGTTTCCATATATATTTTTCTAAGGAATCATTTCATGCTCGTTTAGTGCACATTAACAACTCATCCCGTATAAAATACTTATAATTATTTTATGTACACATTTTTATAATTTTGAAAATTTATTTTGTAAGTAATGACTATTATTATTAAACTGGTGTTTAAATATATTCGTATATGAATATTCATAAATGCACATATGTGTGTCTTCTAACTATTATGACGCTTTGCTTAAATGTATGTAGTTTATCTTAGAGTTCTCCCAGATTTTTAGCATTAAAAATGTATTGCAGAAGTGTTATGAATAATAGAACCTTAATCCTCACATGAAGATTCATAATTTAGTTGGTATGTTATAATGANCCCCCTTAGGGATGTAGTCCATGGCCTAAACTCGGCCATGGCTGCCAAATATCCCTCTTAGCCAAGATGCACGCCTCCTTTGCATGAAATTCCCTATCCTTTAAGCGTATGAGGTTCTACCTTGAGACGCATTAATCCCTCGTACCTACCGCGGGCCCCAATAACACATAGTTTTAAAGTAGGTTAGGAAAAAAAAAAATTAATAATAGAACCTTAATCCTCACATGAAGATTCATAATTTAGTTGGTATGTTATAATGAACACAATTTAAAAGGGGTTTTTCAATATTTCTAATGTACGATATTATTTCGATATAAACATAATGAAGTATGCACGATACAGCTATACAAATAAATTGAATTATTTATTTATATTACATTAAAAAGTTTTAACCAGCCACATTCTGAGTAAAGTATAAACGGAGACTCCCCAGTTTGTTCACGATTCCGGAAGCTGATCAAGATTGCGGAAGTCGACGGCCGGACACACCCATCTTCAGTGGTCTTCCCGTTCAAATTGCCCGACGACAAAAGACACCGCCCACGNAAAAGGGGTTTTTCAATATTTCTAATGTACGATATTATTTCGATATAAACATAATGAAGTATGCACGATACAGCTAAACAAATAAATTGAATTATTTATTTATATTACATTAAAAAGTTTTAACCAGCCACATTCTGAGTAAAGTAAAACGGAGACTCCCAGTTTGTTCACGATTCCGGAAGCTGATCAAGATTGCGGAAGTCGACGGCCGGACACACCCATCTTCAGTGGTCTTCCCGTTCAAATGGCCCGACGACAAAAGACACCGCCCATGGGCTACACTGCCCTATGTCGAGTGCGTTGTCGCCGTTTAGTGGCCGGTGGACGGGGATTTCTGTGGTTTGCGATTTCATAACTAATTTCAGCAGTCCAGGCACGTATCCTGGATAAATATTTGAAGGTGNGACGGGGATTTCTGTGGTTTGCGATTTCATAACTAATTTCAGCAGTCCAGGCACGTATCCTGGATAAATATGTGAAGGTGTGATCAGGCAGGCCGCTCAGCTAAGGCCTGATCATAACTCATAACATCTCCAATGTTCACTAGCGAGATGCCCTTATATCGCCCTAGAGTCCGTTTTGATTAAGATGATAATTTCGAGTGGCTGGGTTCATCTTGCGGAAGGAGGAATATGGATAAGGTTGAAGTCCTCTTGGCTACGGTAGAAAGATTATTGAAAAGAATTTTAGTAGACTGAGAAACTAGCAATAAGGAACTGCCAAATGCTTTAATGCAGTCCTCGGAGAAGGTTGGCTGAACAAACGCTGTGCTATTTGTTTGCAGTGGCCTGGTGGGTTTGAACTTGCATTTTCACTGGGGCGTGGAAAGTTGTCACCACGTGGGCGTGGCAGACGCCACGCGGGTAAGCGTCAGCCCTTATTTAGGTTGTGAGTCCCTAACACTAACACTATGTGGCGTGAATAGTTTATTACAATAAACTATTTGTAAGAACAGAATATTACAAAACACTGTAATAATAAACACAATATCAACTTATTGAACTGCAATTACTTTGAACTAGGAAAACCTAAATGCTCTCCCTCGGCAAATGAACTGTTTGGGATTATACACAACTATACTGTTGCTGTAAAAATACATATGGTAAAATACTGCAGACAGAAAAATACAATTTAATCTGAACTAATCTACTGAAGTGTTCATGACATCACGGTGGATGAATATGAATAGGATGGTATCGAAATGTAGCATGTTATTTAATTAGTTATTTAAACATACATTACGTATGAGAAGATAAGGAAGGTGCTGCAGCTTTCCTACTACGTTTCAATATCTGTGTAGGGGTTGGAAGGAAACCAAACTTACATAATGAAATGTGTATTCTGCTACATTATANATTCTGCTGCATTACATACTAGTACACTGGTTTGATTCTACATCCTGTAAACACAATAATTATTGATCGCTGTAATAAACGTCGATTACAAAATTTTTGTTAATGCATGTATAAATTCCACCTGTAAATGTGTTTTATTGTATAGTAATAAAGTTTGGTTTACTAAAATGAATTTTTTTAATACAACTGAAACATTGTCCTGATTAAATTTATGACTACCATTTTTTTGTATGGTCACTTTACAATTGTGAGTCGACTCGATATACTATACTTTAATACATGAAATTTATTGTTCATGTATTAAAAGTAATAAAAGTTATGTTATATGTTTTTGCTAAAAAGCATTTTGTTTTTGTAACTGTAATATTTTTATTATTCATTCATATATATCATGATGACGTAAAATGTTTTTATTGGAGGCCTATTAATATTCTCTGTTTAACATTAAAACATACTAAGTGTTGAGAAACTACTGACGTTTTCAAGTAAAGTATATGAAGAAAGTATATTTGTGTAAAATGTATTTTTTTGCCTGCAGGGTGTATTGTGTAAGTTGTGTTTATTCAAAATGGCCATTTACCATTGGTTTGCGTTATATAACCCGTGAGCTGCGTGAACGATAGAGTTGACAGTGTTGTAATCACGTGCGTACCTGACGTTGCCTCGCGTATGACGTCAGATGTCCTGCTACCGTGGCCATGGTTTGCATCATAATCCAGACGGACTGTAGAAGACTGGGTTCGTGACGTCATACTGGTTGCTACTGGTCATCACATGCGGTACCATTGTTCTGAATCTCATATAGTAATGTCTTAACAAAATGCGTTCACAGTTTGTTTAATACCTTAATTTTATTAACTCTTAAAATATTAATAAGGCTTAATGGTTTCTGGTAGGGTAGGTTAATTTATAAAATAAATCAAGGATTTCAATTACCTCCTAGGTAAGACTACACTCTACTGGNAATCTAGGATTTCAATTACCTCCTAGGTAAGGCTACACTCTACTTGGGCAGATCTCGAACCAGCTTCCTATTCACGTCAGGTTTAGCAGCCTACGTATTCACGTCAGGATTGCCGCGCAATTCATCACATCCGAAAGCCCCGGGTAATAAGTCCGTGAATCACAATACTGCGTGAACACATCGGAGTTCATTCTGCCCCGTGTCCGTATGGCAATGGATTGTGGGAAGTGTATGAGAATATAGGGGGCATTGGGAACTTAAATATAGAAAGGTAAAGTTGTGTTTCAAGCGGGTGTGGGGAAATACTATTGGGAAGCGCGCTCTCCAAGTTCGTTTCGTAAACATCGTCGGCCGTCAAGCTGCGGAGGAAGTTACTGATGTGAAGAATAACAGAGTGATTGACTGGCGTGGAGGGCGGGTTCTCGGCAAGACAGCCGTCGAGGGAAGTGATGATGTGAAGAATAACAGAGTGATTGACTGGCGTGGAGGGCGGGTTCTCGGCAAGACAGCCGTCGAGGGAAGTGATGATGTGAAGAATAACAGAGTGATTGACTGGCGTGGAGGGCGGGTTCTCGGCAAGACAGCCGTCGAGGGAAGTGATGATGTGAAGAATAACAGAGTGATTGACTGGCGTGGAGGGCGGGTTCTCGGCAAGACAGCCGTCGAGGGAAGTGATGATGTGAAGAATAACAGAGTGATTGACTGGCGTGGAGGGCGGGTTCTCGGCAAGACAGCCGTCGAGGGAAGTGATGATGTGAAGAATAACAGAGTGATTGACTGGCGTGGAGGGCGGGTTCTCGGCAAGACAGCCGTCGAGGGAAGTGATGATAGGGAGAGTAAAGAAGCACGCCTTTGTGGAAGGGGAAGGAAGATGGGAGAANTTTGTGGAAGGGGAAGGCACGCCACGCAATAAGTGAGCCACGTCGCGCGCTCTACAATATGTCTTTCTATATGGCAACTAATAACTTAATACTCTCTTACGGTTAGCATATTAAACCCTTTTAGAAAGGTCATACCTTATTTCTACACTTATAAGGGAACTTATCTTAAAATTATGTTGCATAATGATTAAGCACAATAACATTATATTCCTGTATCAATATGACGTTCTACAATATGACGTGATAATATAAATGTTATTAGATTAGCTTGATTTGAAAGTGAATGTAATTGAAATTGGTTTGGCATTAGTATTACTTTCACAGAAATAGTTTCGAATAACTACATTCAGCGCACACAAACTATTTATTTCTTAACTGAAATTCATAGAATTAGATGAGTTTGGTAAACTGTTTATAATTATAATTATGGGCTAGGAAATTGCAGCAAATTATAAAGTTCGTTAAGTTCAAATAATATTTGATAATAAGTATATACTATTTGCATACTACATTAATATAAAGGATTTCATACTTTTATTTATATTTAAAAGTAATTAATTCTGAAACGTAGACCTTATGACATTACTAAAAGTGAATTGCTTCTTGCATTATAAAAATTTTAATGTTAAAGTGGATGTGGCTAAAATTTTGTTATAATTATTACAAAAAAAAGTACGGGTGGGTGGGTATATTATTATAATGTGGGGGTGGATGGTAGAGTAACTAATGCCAGGCAGCGAGAGGTAAGGAAGGAACTAGGCCTACAACCATGTTATGTTAAATAGATTCTAACACCTCAAATGAAAATTCATAACTTAGGTGGTCTGTTTTTGCTTACATGGGCTATAGTTTAAGTCGGATTATAGGGGCGATGCAAGTTATTGATAAGAGTTATGTTTTGAACACTATATAAAAAGAATTTATTTAACATTAAGATAGTACAATATGTATTTCAATAAAACATAAAACATTACAAAATATGCACAGAGAGCTATACAATTATACGGAAGTATTCATTTATTTTAAGTTATAAAATTTTAACCAGCCACATTCTAAGCAAAGCATAATTGGAGAGTCCCCACTTTGTCCATGATTCCGGAACCTGATTAAGTTTGCGGAAGTCGACACCACACACCCATCTTCATTGGTTTCTCGTTCAAATGGCCCGGTGAAAATGACACCCCATGTGTTACACTGCCCTATGTCGACTGCGTTGTCACCGTTTACTGGCCGGTGGAGGGGGTTTCTGTGGTTTGCGATTTCATAACTTGTTTCAGCAAACACGGCCTTTGTCCTGGATAAACATGTGATGTTGTGATCAGGCGGGCCGCTCAGCTATGGCCTGATCACAAATAATAACAGGAGGTTTTCACTGAGCATAAGCAGGTCTCCTTACTTAATAAGCACCAGGAATGTTTCGCTATCTGGATTGATGATTTGAGTCAAGTTTCGAGAAGTGATTCACGAACGGAAGACATGATGCTTCTATGGACCGACAGTGACGGAGAGTATGGCTAGTGTTAGAGCTCGATCAGGCAGCGCAACATCGTCGGTAGAGTGCGTGCTCACGAGTGTGCGGTGTCGAGTGTTTATACTCCAGCGTTTGGTCGTCTGGCTGAAAACTTCTTTGAACAATAGTTTGTTAAACTACGTCCGTAAGGTGCTGTATGACGAAAGAATGAGCATGGAGTCATCCAATATTCAATTGTCTTCCTCTTCGACAAAGATGAAGACAAGATAATCACAATATTTTTGAGGTAATGAACATTTCTTGATAAGGACTTTTTCTTCTTTAGATTTTGAGAAATATTAATATTCAGAGCAAGTTTTTTACGCTTTAATATCAAATGCATAGAAACTTGCTAGATAATGACATGTACTGTAATGTATGTGATTACTCTGAAACACGGAACTTCTTGTGCGAGGATGTTGAGATCACATATATCAGCAATATACATATATATGAATATATTACACCAAGGTATCGTGGCATTGGAGAAAATTAATTTTTAATGTCGTAATTATGAAACTGTAGACTAGATTCATGTATGTGCACATATCGTTGTTACAGACAGTATGGGCATATAATGTTTTTTTATAGAAGTTAGGATGTAAACCTTGTTGTGTAAGAGTTCTCTCTCCGCTTGTACTAAAGAAAATTAGTACCTACGAAGGCTTAATACTGACTGCAATTAATATGAAGCCAAGAAAAACTCCATATTCGTCAGGTATTACCACAACGTTTATGTAGTCGCCCATACAATCCGTATATATGAGAGGAGTGAATATTTGAAGCACTTATCTCGTGTCACATTGAGCTAGGGAGTTCGTTCAATAGGATTACTTGGATAGACACATCAAATTTCAAAAATATTAATTATCTCGTGATTTTTTTTTTTTTTTTTTTTTTACTATTTGAAGTGTTTTCTTATTAGTTTTTCGTGTTCAATGTTACTTGGAGTCAAAATCAAGGTAANGTGAAGAATAACAGAGTGATTGACTGGCGTGGAGGGCGGGTTCTCGGCAAGACAGCCGTCGAGGGAAGTGATGATGTGAAGAATAACAGAGTGATTGACTGGCGTGGAGGGCGGGTTCTCGGCAAGACAGCCGTCGAGGGAAGTGATGATGGGGAGAGTAAAGAAGCACGCCTTTGTGGAAGGGGAAGGCACGCCACGCAATAAGTGAGCCACGTCGCGCGCTCTACAATATGTCTTTCTATATGGCAACTAATAACTTAATACTCTCTTACGGTTAGCATATTAAACCCTTTTAGAAAGGTCATACCTTATTTCTACACTTATAAGGGAACTTATCTTAAAATTGTGTTGCATAATGATTAAGCACAATAACATTATATTCCTGTATCAATATGACGTTCTACAATATGACGTGATAATATAAATGTTATTAGATTAGCTTGATTTGAAAGTGAATGTTATTGAAATTGGTTTGGCATTAGTATCACTTTCACAGAAATAGTTTCGAATAACTACATTCAGCGCACACAAACTATTTATTTCTTAACTGAAATTCATAGAATTAGATGAGTTTGGTAAACTGTTTATAATTATAATAATGGGCTAGGAAATTGCAGCAAATTCTAAAGTTCGTTAAGTTCAAATAATATTTGATAATAAGTATATACTATTTGCATACTACATTAATATAACGGATTTTATACTTTTATTTATATTTAAAAGTAATTAATTCTGAAACGTAGACATTATGACATTACTAAAAGTGAATTGCTTCTTGCATTATAAAAATTTTAATGTTAAAGTAGATGTGGCTAACATTTTGTTATAATTATTACAAAAAAAAGTACGGGTGGGTGGGGATATTATTATAATGTGGGGGTGGATGGTAGAGTAACTAATGCCAGGCAGCGAGAGGTAAGGAAGGAACTAGGCCTACAACCATGTTATGTTAAATAGATTCTAACACCTCAAATGAAAATTCATAACTTAGGTGGTCTGTTTTTGCTTACATGGGCTATAGTTTAAGTCGGATTATAGGGGCGATGCAAGTTATTGATAAGAGTTATGTTTTGAACACTATATAAAAATTATTTATTTAACATTAAGATAGTACAATATGTATTTCAATAAAACATAAAACATTACAAAATATGCACAGAGAGCTATACAATTATACGGAAGTATTCATTTATTTTAAGTTATAAAATTTTAACCAGCCACATTCTAAGCAAAGCATAATTGGAGAGTCCCCACTTTGTCCATGATTCCGGAACCTGATTAAGTTTGCGGAAGTCGACACCACACACCCATCTTCATTGGTTTCTCGTTCAAATGGCCCGGTGAAAATGACACCCCATGTGTTACACTGCCCTATGTCGACTGCGTTGTCACCGTTTACTGGCCGGTGGAGGGGGTTTCTGTGGTTCGCGATTTCATAACTTGTTTCAGCAAACACGGCCTTTGTCCTGGATAAACATGTGATGTTGTGATCAGGCGGGCTGCTCAGCTATGGCCTGATCACAAATAATAACAGGAGGTTTTCACTGAGCATAAGCAGGTCTCCTTACTTAATAAGCACCAGGAATGTTTCGCTATCTGGATTGATGATTTGAGTCAAGTTTCGCGAAGTGATTCACGAACGGAAGACATGATGCTTCTATGGACCGACAGTGACGGAGAGTATGGCCAGTGTTCGAGCTCGATCAGGCAGCGCAACATCGTCGGTAGAGTGCGTGCTCACGAGTGTGCGGTGTCGAGTGTTTATACTCCAGCGTTTGGTCGTCTGGCTGAAAACGTCTTTGAACAATAGTTTGTTATACTACGCCCGTAAGGTGCTGTATGACGAAAGAATGAGCATGGAGTCATCCAATATTCAATTGTCTTCCTCTTTGACAAAGATGAAGACAAGATATTCACAATATTTTTGAGGTAATGAACATTTCTTGATAAGGACTTTTTCTTCTTTAGATTATTTGAGAATTACCAATATTCAGAGCAAGTTTCTTACGCTTGAATATCAAATGCAAAGAAACTTGCTAGATAATGACATGTACTGTAATGTATGTGATTACTCTGAAACACGGAACTTCTTGTGCGACGATGTTGAGATCACATATATCAGCGATATACATATATATGAATATATTACACCAATGTATCGTGGCATTGGAGAAAATGAATTTTTAATGTCGTAATTATGAAACTGTAGACTAGATTCATGTATGTGCACATATCGTTGTTACAGACAGTATGGGCGTATAGTGTTTTTTTTATAGAAGTTAGGATGTAAACCTTGTTGTGTAAGAGTTCTCTCTCCCCTTGTACTAAAGAAAATTAGTACCTACGAAGGCTTAATACTGACTGCAATTAATATGAAGCCAAGAAAAACTCCATATTCGTCAGGTATTACCACAACGTTTATGTAGTCGCCCATACAATCCGTATATATGAGAGGAGTGAATATTTGAAGCACTTATCTCGTGTCACATTGAGCTAGGGAGTTCGTTCAATAGGATTACTTGGATAGACACATAAAATTTCAAAAATATTAATTATCTCGTGATTTTTATTTTTTTTTTACTATTTGAAGTGTTTTCTTATTAGTTTTTCGTGTTCAATGTTACTTGGAGTCAAAATCAAGGTAATGTGAAGCAAATATGGTGATCGTAACTAATATTAAAAATTTTCTCGATTCTTACAATTTTTAAAAACCTTGTGACATTTTACTCGAATTTTATACTTCAAGGTTATCATGAGATTATCGCGGGTCAAAGTTGTGTAACTGCAATACGGCAGAAGGGTTTATTCATTTAAGCAAACATGACCGACGTCCTTTCTGGTCTGTTGGGCTTAACTCTGAGCCTTTATTCCACCTTGCTGATTGCGGACAATTCTAGTATGTAACATCGAAGAGCCTCGAGACGCCAGTGGACTTTTCCAAGGAGTCTTGAGTCAAATTTGCTGATAATAAAGGATTAGGACGACATTTTGAGGAAAAAAACCGCATATTTGACGTGTTCACCTGTTGGCTTTAGACTCCTTTGCCAGGTGCCACTTTTGTTAGCTGTCTCCAAACCTATCTACTTATAGAAATTCCTATGAAATTCATAATGGCGCCGGACATGAGCCCATTGCCGCCGATTCTGACGTCATATTCAATATCGCCTTAATAGTGAATGAATGTATTCACATCACATGATAAACCTAAGACGTTTAAGTGTTATAAAATATATACAATTAAAATATTTATCACAATTTGTAATTGACTGCCCTTTGCTAATTTTGAAATACGAAAATTACACCGAAACCACATTCATCGAGACAATTGTTATGATAACTATATACGGTAATTCGTGACTATATGGCCTAACTGAAGGAGCTTATTACTCGGTGCAATAGGAATAACATTTTGTTATCAATATTGGTTGCAATGAAAATACTTCGGGATTTAGAGGTGGGTGAATGTTCAGAGATAGTAAAATAAAATGNTTATCAATATTGGTTGCAATGAAAATACTTCGGGATTTAGAGGTGGGTGAATGTTCAGAGATAGTAAAATAAAATGGACAATTAAGAAACTAAAAGAGCACATGGCAAGGTAACAATGCACTGTTTACTACATGCAATGGTAAGAAATGTACATGCTGTTGCTTCAGATGGTAATAAGTTTTTACAGAAGATGTTCACACACACCAACTTCAGCATCAATGCACGCATGTGAACCACGCACGCAGCTTGCCGAAGCTGGTACATGCGTGCGTTACCAATAAGATTACCATTTACGACTGACTAGGCCCCATTCAAGGCTGCGAACACACGCTTCACATTGGTTCCATCATGCGGATCATCATAACACCATACGAACTACAAACTATACCATGTAGATATTAGCATTTTTTATTATTTTTGTCTCGAGTAATTAGCTACTTCAATTTGGCCTTATCGTCANCCGAGTAATCAGCTACGTCAATTCGGCCTTATCGTCACGAATCACCCTGTATTTGTAAGGAAATATAAGAATCTGTTATTTTCAGAACTAAACTTTGGTTATATGTTGTAAAGGCCTGTTAATATGGGTGGATTAACAAAAAAAATAAAAGTAAATTTACAAAAAACTTCAGCGACATTCGACCGAGTTTCTGGAATTTTGTAAGGATAAAATGGGAAATTTTGTTGTTTTCTTTATGGTGAGGAAATCGGACCATTACATGAAATCTTGGTAGATTTCAAACTAAGGTGGGTGTCATTATGTCTCCTAAATTTCAATGATAAAGCTAAGAAACCTACCGAGACACTACACCGTATCGAAGATGGAGGGCAGGGCCTCCGATTCTCGGCCTGCAGCGGTTATGAACGGAAGAACTTTTTAATACTACTTCCATCTTATAATCTAAATATTGACAACTGCCGCTCACAAAGATAAACACTAGAAAGCAATAAAGACAATGACAAAAACATAGAAAATTTCTGTGAAATAACGAATTCAACTGGTCGAATTATTTGTATTATAAATTTTTATGTAATTTTAATTGATCATAATTGAACATTCTTACCGTAAAATGCAAGATAACAACACCAGACACTCGTATGATTCGACTGATCTGTTCTCACCTGCAACAAAAACAAAGTTTTTTCTCTTCAGATTGGCAGTAAAAACACAAAAAAAGATATTACAAGTATAATACCTTAATTAAAAACACTGTTATTAAAACCTTACTAAATTACATTAAAACGTAAAATAAATTCTTTATTTAATGAAAAGCAATGTTTCTAACTTAGTTTACGGTAGTTGTCACCCAGATATTTAAAAACTTGGCAAAATAGATTTTGTGAAACTTTGAATTTCTTATTAATACCTATGTGAGTAAACTTATTTCAATTAAATTATCTTACTGTGTGCGACAGGGCATTGCTTTATCTTTTTAGTTAATTCTCTTTCTGACGATGAACTAAGAAAATATTTATACAACAATGTGGAGCCTTGCAAAGTTATTTGTCATTGTAAACAACTGCAGTCGGCATGGCCCTGGTTAACATCAGAATCCAAAGCGTATTATGTTCCCATATGAAAAGTTTAAATATCAATTTGGTCGTCATGGCAGCTTGAAAANATGAAAAGTTTAAATATCAATTTGGTCGTCATGGCAGCTTGAAAAGACATATTGTATCGTGTAAGGGGATCCCTGAACTACCTGTCAAGGAATATCTGTTGATATTACCAGACAATTGTTAGGAGTCGTCCACAAATTTGGAGAGCAGTTCTTTGCTCCCACCAAGACAACCATGCAACTATTGTGACAAGACGTTTACGTACGCATGCGATGCAAAGNTATTTGTCATTGTAAACAACTGCAGTCAGCATGGCCCTGGTTTACATCAGAATCCAAAGCGTATTATGTTCCCATGTGAAAAGTTTAAATATCAATTTGGTCGTCATGGCAGCTTGAAAAGACATATTGTATTGTGTAAGGGGATCCCTGAACTACCTGTCAAGCAATATCTGTTGATATTACCAGACAATTGTTAGGAGTCGTCTACAAATTTGGGGAGCAGTTCTTTGCTCCCACCAAGACAACCATGCAACTATTGTGACAAGACGTTTACGTACGCATGCGATGCAAAGNGAGCAGTTCTTTGCTCCCACCAAGACAACCATGCAACTATTGTGACAAGACGTTTACGTACGCATGCGATGCAAAGAGACCTGAAACAATTACTTGTGCGAGGAGCACCAGTCTTATGTTATATCGTTGCGATGCGTGCCGCCGAATGTATGTACGTGTGGATAATTAAAAAAGACATTTGAAACATTGTAGGTCTCAATCTGGCAGTAATAGCAAGTTGATTATTACACATGACACATCATCATTACCAACAAACATAGTCAAAGTCTAATGCTATTGTGTTTATACCTGAAGCAATCTACATTCAGGCTGATTCTAAAAGATTTTGTTGTGACGAATATGATAATTATATCGAAACCTATGTATTAGGTTGGCTATGTAATGCCAGGGTTTAAAACAGGTTGGAATAGGTCGGACAGCCCAGTTGCTATTCAGACCTCGAAGAGTGAACATCAGCTTTGGATAGTGTGCTCTTATTCAACAATGGATTATATTCAGGAAAATTATTTGTACTGCTACTGTAAGAAGAACTTTTATAACATAACCAACTGCAGACAGCACGAAACTGGTTGTCATATGAATCCAGAACGTACTGTGTTCACATGCGAACAGTGTAAATCAGAGTTTGGACGTTGCAGCACCTTGAAAAGACATATTGCAACATGCAAGGGTCTCCCTGCACTGTCTGCCAAGCAATATCAACGAATATNTGCAGCACCTTGAAAAGACATATTGCAACATGCAAGGGTCTCCCTGCACTGTCTGCCAAGCAATATCAACGAATATTAGCAAATAAATGTGAGAGATCATCTACAAATGATGAGTGCAGTTCTCTCGCCAAGATATTCATGCAGCTATCGTGACATGTCGTTTGCATACGCGTACGATTCAAAGAGACATGAAAAAAGTGTGAAGAGCACCATTCTCATGATATATCGATGCGATAAGTGTCGAAGAATGTATGCACGTGTTAACGATTTAAATAGACATTTAAAACTTTGTAAGCTGCAAAATTGCTTAAAAGCTGGGGCTAAGAGCATATCAAATATTACGCCTGCTATATCATCATCTGATTGCACAGCACAGCCAAGTCAGTGTTTTGCGAGGCGAAGCCTAATGTAAATGGCTTTTTGCTGAAACAATCTGTATTCAGGGGGTTACTAAAAGGTTACGTTGCACCTAAAATGATAACTACGTCGACAGATGTTTGCTCTTTTCTGTCAAGTATGAGACCTAAATTAATAAACAAACTTATCGACGAGGTAGAAATGCATGGTGCAGTCAAATATAACATATGGTTGGACTGTAGCTATACAAAACCAGAGCCAATATCCTNTCACGTAAGTGAATATCCTTCAAGACCTCGGCTGCAGCTGTGTCTCATTAATCTGAAATAGAAAGTACTGCTGTCGTTGGTATACTCAAGATATGTCAAGAGGAAGAAGAAATGGTTACCAAGGGTTCGGGTTGGACCCTGGCTTCAGTAATTCATGAAGAGTTGAGAACAAGTGGATACTATTCATGTCTCAAATACACACATACTGATTTCCCTCTACCAGCTACAAAGAGAATTACAACAACAAAGCATCGTCTTCGACCGGCAGAAGGATGGTATAAATTACTGCAACTGCAGACATTCACGCAGTTGTTATAACGAACATGGTCTGCATAATGTTCCAAAAAGTTGTATGAAGAAGGCAGTACGGGTGTTGCAGATATTTACTGTGGAGTGTGCAAGCCATACAGATCGTCCGAAGATATGAACAACAAACATGNAGTACGGGTGTTGCAGATATTTACTGTGGAGTGTGCAAGCCATACAGATCGTCCGAAGATATGAACAACAAACATGTCTCGCTAGCATGAGAGGTGAAAAACGAAGTTGCTACAACTATCCAGGACATCGAGTATGCAAGTGTGACCACCAAGTCTGCTGATGACGATGCGAAATATGCATATTCTAAAGTCGCATACATTCGATCACGCTGGAAGACTGTGGCAGCAAATGTATTCTACCGTGCTCGGCTAAAGTATGTTGTGTGTATATAATTGAAACTACAAGTTCTTCATCAACGTGGGAGCAGCTCCCAACCGAGGCATGTGGTGTATATAAGTGAAAATAAAGACCCTTTTCTACATCACGAATGTTGAAGCACCAGACTGCAACATGACCGCCGAGGGAGAACTGGCACATCATAGCAAGTGCAAGTATTGTCAGGTTGTGTAAGACCTTATTGCACATATTCTACTGCAATTGACCGAAGTTCTGAAGTAGAGTCGATGTCGCATTGAGTATGCTATATAAGCTACGCGTATCCTGCCANACTGCAATTGACCGAAGTTCTGAAGTAGAGTCGATGTCGCATTGAGTATGCTATATAAGCTACGCGTATCCTGCCAGTCGACTCCAGTGAGCTAGCAAGAAGATGAACAAACCATATAGTCCAGAGGTCGCCTACGCAGTGTGAAGCCTGGTAACAGCGGCATCACCTATGAAGTTGCTGATACTACTACAGAGCCGAGAACCTACAGGAAATAGTGTTACGGCATTGCGCCATGGCTGCATGCCCACAAACCTACAGCATACGACCACTGCCAGAAGATGGTCGACTGTAGTGTTCTGGGGAGTTGTGTGGTTCATAATACGAGAACAAACACTCCCCTGCCATGTGGGGTGGACGAGGTGGTAACGCACGCTACGTTGCATCATGCAATACGCGTACACCTCCCCGAGTATGTGCTGCTACCAGAGTCTCCAGTTCCCGTCAACGCTGCTGCTGTCATCGACATCACCAGCGTCGCCACCCAGCTACCGGCTGTCACCGCCAAATGCAAGAGAGCTGCTGCGAGGACGGCGTCTACACCTGGCAAGAAGTACCTCGACGCAGAGCAGCACAGCCTGCCTGCGGCTGTAAGAATCTACCTGCCACCACCTGCCGTCACTGTGGGAAGTCATCACTGCCTGACGTGAGAAAATTGGCCGTAGCGGAGAGGAAGGTGTCACTACAGCAAATGTTCACCGTGCTTCTCGACAACATCTACAGAGAGAGATAGAGATAGAAAATTGAATGTTTTTTTTAAATTAAAAAACCTTATATTATTTGTGACAATACATATTTGTATATTACTTCTGACTGTGTCTATTCTTTATCTGTTGACGGAGGTGAGATGCCAAACATACATACCGGAAACTACCATACCAGTATATTAAAGGTACTTTAATAAAAACATTACACACACACAATCCTTTTGGATTCGCCGTTACTAGTATATTAAAGGGAAACATTTGTGATGTCGAACCTAAAGCTAGCATGTCTGTATAGTGAATGTACTATAATCAAACTTTACACACACAATAATACTTTTGGATTTGGCATCGTTACTTATATATTAAAGGAGACATTTATATAAATTAATGTATATGTTGGTGTTTTTAAGGCATTAGTAATGTGAACAGAAGTGGCAGTGAGTGATCCTCAAGAACGCTGGCGTTCTTAGTATATGTGCAAAATAGGCAGGGTATATTTAATATAAAAATTTTTTTTTTTTTTAAACGTTAACAAACGNCTTAGTCTATGTGCAAAATAGGCAGGGTATATTTAATATAAAAAAATTTTTTTTTTAAACGTTAACAAACGTTGACTATTCTAGGTTGTTTGTGCAAGAGAGAATTGTTCGGCTGGAGACGTTACCTACTATCGGGCGAATAAGAAGGGTAGTAGGAGTCTGTGACAAAACAAATAATTTTTTGCTATTCAGGCAACACACTCTCTCCGGATGACGTACCTGGAGGGTAGTGGGAGCATCCATTCAGGGATTTAATACTCGGAGAAAATCCCATAGCNTATCTTTTGCAATTTAGGCAACACGCTCTCTCCGGATGACGTACCTGGAGGGTAGTGGGAGCATCCATTCAGGGATTTAATACTCGGAGAAAATCCCATAGCATGGAATGCCAGAGCATGAAGTAGGGACCAGTCGGGGCGTTGTGGCAGGGATGTGGGAAGACCTGGAGAAAACCCTTTAGCATGGAATGTAATAGCATGATGTAGAGACCAGTCGGAGCATCATGGCAGGGATTTCGGAAGATTTGGAAAAAATACTGTAGCTTGGAATACAAGGGCGTGAAGTAGGGACCAGTCGGGGAGTCGTGGAAAGGATTTAGGAAGACTCGGATGAAACCCCAATTTTTTTAAATTAAAAATTTTGAAAAATAAAAAAAAGTCGAAAATTTAAAAAAAAAATTAAAAATTTTCCTTTACCTTGACCGCTAAAAATCTCAGAAAAATCGTAAGAGTTCACGGCTTCAACGATGACGAATCTTCGTCATCGTCGAAGCCGGAAATGGGAGCATACTCCCGTCTTCAGCTGCGAAAGTCTTACCTCTATTAACACACTTGGCATAACAATATTTTGCTACATGTTCAACATATTCTTCATTCGAGCGGCGGTTCGGGAATTACAGTCAACTAGGCTTATAAGATCGCATAGGGCTTAAATTAGCATGAGTTAATTTTCGTTGCCCGAGGCGATGTCTATGTTTGCTAGAGTGCGAAGTTTGGTGAGTCGTCTATCCACTTCATCACCACAGCATGTGTGATCTTGGAGCTTTACATAACTCTCTCAGCTAGTATTCTTTGTCATCCGTTCGACTTGACAAGGCTTGCACTCGGCACCCAACCATCTGTGCTATCTCACATATTCCCTGGCTTATGTTGGTGGTTGCGTTCCGCTGCTAGTGTGTGTATTGCTCAAGCAGCTGTCGATACGGAACTGAGTTCAAAACTTGACACTATACAAAAACTATTAATTATCTTTCAGTATTTGTCAAAATTCGGTTTTTTTCCCCAGTAATGGAGGTGGACCTAATATTAGCGAAGGATAAGATAAATGAATAACATGGATATAATTTATATACTTTTACCTTTATTTGCAGTCTTGGTATAATAAGAACACATAATAATATTTTATACATACTCTACATACTCTGCAATGGAGCGAAATATTTATGGTGTCTGTTTTTAAAGAACAATTCCTGCTGTGAACCGAGAGCCTCGTGTAACATGTTAGGTCTCTTTATCGTTGTGTGCGGTAGCATCCTTTATGATAGGGTGCCAGCTCGTTAGTGATGATACACTTTCGAGAGCCACGCATAACATGTTAGACTAGGTGGTTGTACATTAAACGTGTCAGCTATTAGAGTTAACTATTCTTATAAGTACTCATAGGACATAAATAACTCTGTGATAATTGATGTTGTCGGAGGTGATGACTATGTTACGAATTTGGTGGTTGGATCAGCAATTACGGTCAATTATGCTTATAAGTTTGTATAGAGCATAAATTACCCTGTGATAGTTTTAGTTGTCGGGGTGANGCAATTACGGTCAATTATGCTTATAAGTTTGTATAGAGCATAAATTACCCTGTGATAGTTTTAGTTGTCGGGGTGATGTCTATGTTATGGATTTGACGAATGTATCTTAAACAGTTAGTGAATTACTACCAACTATGCTTATAAGTACGCCTTGGGTATAAATTAACTTGTCATAATTTTCGTTGTCGGGGGTGATGAATATGTTACATATTTGTCGACTATATATCTTTAACATTTCGGGAATTATGGTTAACTATGCTGATAAGATCATATAGTGCTTAAATGACGTGATAATTTTCATTGCCGGGGGCGATGTCTATGTTTGCTAGAGTGCGGTATTTGTTAGTCGTCTATCCACTGCATTACCACAGCCGTGGAATACAATAGTGTGAAGTTTGATGTGTCGTCTATCCATCGTACCACCTCGGCACCCATCGAAATGCAAGATCAAGCCTTCGTACCATCTGAGGCAGTGTGTTGTCTATAAACTGCATCACCGCAGCTCCACAGATGTAATGGAATGCAAGAGCATGGAGTTTGACATATCGTCTATCCGCTGCGGCCCCATTGAAGTGCAAGAACAAGTCCGGCACTGCCTGGGGCTATGTCTATCCACCACACCATCGCAGCCTCCAGGAAGGGAGTTTAATATCCACCACACACAGCGACCGCCAGGAGGCGAGTCGTCTATCCTCCGCACCACAGCGACCCCCAGGAAGCGAGTCGTCTATCTACCACATCACAGTGTCTCCCAAGAAGTAAACGGTTTATCCATCACACTACAGCGACCCCCAAGAAGTGAGTCATCTGCCCATTGCATCACCGCTGTATCGAAATGAAATTCAAGAGCCGCACAGCCTGGGGCGATGGTGATTCGTTGCAGAGAACTGTGTTGAGAAATTTTGAAAAACCTGTGTTGTCACGGGAGACCGCCGGAAGCCTGGCGCTTTGTAATGAAGTCGGGGCGTCGTTGTAGAGACACGCCTGGGGCGATGTCTATCCCCCACACCACTGCAGCTCCGAATAATTGAGTAGTCTATCCACCTCACTACTGCGACCTCCCTGTAACCTGAGACTATGTAATGAAGTCGGTGAATCGTTGTTAGGAGCACGCCAGAGGCAATGTCTATCCACCATACCAATGTGGCTTCCAAGAATCGATTAGTCTATCTACCTTACTACCAACGGCCTCCCAAGAAACGAGTCGTCTACCCCCCACTTCACAGTGGTCCCCAAGAAGTGAGTCGTCTACCCACCAAATCACAGCAGCTTCCAGGAAGCGAGTCGCCTATCCACCATGTCACAGCGGCCCCAAGCGGCGACAGTTGGGGATTCGATGCAAGGACACTTGGAATGCATTAGCATGAAGTAGGGACCAGGGAAGTATCTATCCGCCAAACCACCGCGGTCCCCAGTAAGCGTGTCGTCTATCCACCGCACCACCACAGTCCCAATAAGCGCGCCGTTTATCCACCACACCATCACCCCCCCCCCCTGACGGAAGCGAGTCGCTTATACACCACGTCACCTCAGCCACCGAGAAGTGAAGTAATAACTAGTCGGGACATTGTGACAGGAATTTCGGAAGACTAGGAGAAAATCCACTAGCTTAAATAACATGTCATCTATCTACTGCATCACCGCAACCTCTGTCGAAATGCAAGCCTCCTCATCACCAGAGGTAGTGTGTTGTCTGTCAACTGCACCACCACAGCCACACAGTCGTAATGGAATTTTTTGCAGAACAGCGCCGAGCACCCCCCTACCGCAGCTGTTAGAGGTAGTCCACGATGCAGGTCAACCATCCGGTTATAGAGGTTACATACAGCGCCAAGCACCGTCCGTCAACACGAGTCTAGTCGGATACCATACACGATGCTAAACATCGTCTCCTCATCCATCCTGATGGAGGTTACACATAACGCCGAGCACTGTCTAAACAAAAAAAAAAATTATTGAGAAAAAAAATGTTTGAAAACATTTTTTTTAAATTCATTTTTAAAACAAGTTTTTAAAAACTCGTCGGGGTGATGTCTATGCTACAAGTTTGCCGGTTGTACCTTAAATGGTTCGGGAATTATGACCAACTATTCTTATAAGTTTGCATAGGGCTTAAATGACTCTGTGATAATTTTCGATGTCGGGGGTAATGCATGTTATAAATTTGGTGACTATATCGTATACGATTTGGAAATTAGGGCCAACTATGCTTATACATTGTGAGAAGTGGTATGCCAGGGCGGCAATGAACACGAACATTCTTCAGTTTATATGAATGTTACCGACTGCTTAGTTTCGATAGTCTCACGTGGCTTATCAGTGACGTCACCATTTCGAGAGCCTCGCGTTGCCAATCAGATACGAGAGCATTTCGAGAACCTCGTATAGCCAATCAGAATCGAGAGCCTTGTGCAGCCAATCATAAACGACGGCCTCGTGAACCTGCTTGCACATTCCGACTGATAGAGTACAATTTCAGCTGTATTGATCCTCATTGTGCAAGCCAGCCTCATTGTTAAAATTATGGAAATTTGTGAAAAATGTTTCTGGTATCAGAGAAATTTTTAGGTAAAAATGGAAATTTTTACTTTTTTAGGTGGAAAAGGCTTATTTTGAGCAAAAAACAGGATAAAAGGGGGAAATTACATCATCGGCTCCCGCGGGCGACGCCACCATCTTGCCCCCCGTCCCCCAGCCAGTGCCAGGTGTCCTGGAACCGCATTTTTATAGCTACTGACACCTAAAATAAATAATTTATTGAAGTAAAATTGATAGTTCTGAGTGGTTCTTAACAACTGGGCCATGAGAGCCAATTAGGGTGAAGGAAGGTAGAAATTAAGTTATGCCGGAGTGCTGGCGCGGGGAAATGGAAAATCCCTGAGAAATCCTGGTGATCAGCGGCATCGTCCGACACGATTCCTAGGCTTGATAACCCCACCTTTGTTTGACGGGGGGGGGGAGGTTTAGCCAGGTGTCCGATTATTGGAAAGGTTGGATGGAGTATATACCTGGTCAGCACTATCCCACCATCACACTCTAAATCTGACACAGTGATAATTTTACTGTTTTAATCAGTTAACAGTATTTAACTACAGTGAGTTGAACTATTGAATCAGAGAACAATTGCCATATTTCCTTCACTTATTGATTCCGTAACATTTTCCACTGATCATCAGTTTTTTTCCCACCATTTTTCAGTGATTTGCATTTCGACTGAAGGGATAGTTAAACAGCCTGTAAAAATGGCCGTCAAACAACGTGTAAAAATTGCCGTTAAACAACGTGTATCATGTGAAATAACAACACTTAAACTAATAAAACCAATATAAAATATTTTCTAAAATGGTTTTCGTATTTAAAAACACCATTTTATGAGGTAAGACGAATATTCAGTCTTTCATTCCGTTTCTACGTTTTAAAATTCGCTGATGTCATGTAATCATCACAGCGTTCTGTTTGAAGATTTAAACTACTTATAATGTGGTGAAGAGAGTGGACTTACATGTACTATTCGTTTTAACAATCCTAACGGTATAAATTAAACCAAAACGAAAGTAAGGGCATATAATTTGTAACTTCACGCTTTTGATGAAGAAATGTAAGAGACATATTTTCCTTTACCTTAACATCTTGGTTTTGTAGCTCTGTTGTTGAGTTAACTTCCTTAAAATATAATGGAAACGGTTTGCAAGTTCAATATCGGCAACAATGAGAAAACTTTACCTTTTTTGAATTACAGTAAATTGAGTAATATTAATGGTAAACTACCGTAAATATGATTATTTCTCGTATTTATTGCACTGATATAAAAAAATAACAATATTTAATTTACCGCTAAAGTTAGCCGTCACTTACTAAATCAGTGAAATCGTTTCACGTCACTAATTCAATCAGTGAATAAATTTTACTGAAATAATCTGTGGTTTTCCACTGATTCTAAGTGGAGCTATTTCCACTGGTTCAAGTAGTTGAATTTCACTGCGATGCAGTTGTTTTCCACTGATTCGACTTACGAGTGCATGCATAACCTTGTGATGAACATAGAGTTGGCTTTGGGATGTTCCTAGGACGGTCTTACATGCCAGCACTGACCGTGCTATACCATGTTGAAGCACGGTGTTGAGAAGATGACCGGGTTACCATGGTGACATGGCCGTCAGCTCTCAATTACAGGTAGTAACATCTCCAGTTATCAAACCCGGTTAGACTGGGTGATAAGCAGCCGATCGCGGCTCTATTTCATTGAAAAGTTGGTAACGAATCTGAAATGAGTAAAATTTTTTGTTTTTGACACACGAATGTTTTTAATTTAGCTGTGCGGCACGATTGCATGACTGGGAAACATAAGTAACAAAAATATTGTGTTTGACTATAGGAGCAAATATTGTTCACGAAGCGAAAATTGTACTTTTATTAGCATCACTGCAACAGGAAGAAAATATATTCAGTAAAAAATAATTGCACATCTGGTTAAATTTTTAATAATTTCTTACAACAATTTATTAAAGACAAATATAAATACTTAATGAATTTCTTTTGCTTACAGGTTTATTAAATCTATTTTTCGTTTCCAAATCTAGAAGCTCAAATTTTTATATTCTCATAAATCAGGGAAGAAAATACAGAGTATATATAATTCAGCAACTAGTATGCTACTGACGCTATACCGCCACTATGGAAGACAGGGTGACATATAGTGTCGTAGTTATGTCCTCCCGGCATAGACTATATGATGCCTGAATGTTAAGGGGTTTGCAATAATGTAGTCTTTTACTGTTTCATTTTGAAGGACGAATATATTGTCTCGAATTTAAGACAAATAAAATACAGCAGCACTTCCGAGGTGTGGTACCTAATTTGACTACTCGTATTACCTGTTTTCGACTTCGTGGTGTGGGGGGGCTTCTCTGGACGGCGTACTGTATACTTATCTCAGCTGTGGGTGCTGGTATGATGTCTACGGGGGAGGAGTACCGGCGGTGTGGGGCGGCCTTGGAAAAAGGCCCGCACTAGGTGTCGTCTCACTGTTTTTGCTGCTCTGCTGACGTATTGACGTGGCCAGGGGTCCGAACCTCACCCCCTCCCCAGGCCCACTGGCGTGGCTGGCCTAGCTCTCTGCTCGGCAATCTTCAACTGACTGACTACTCTGGGCGGTAATAATCAACTGCCCCACCTCTCTCGTAAAGAGGTGTTTATGCACGCCAGCTTCCCACCTTAAGTGTCGGCACGTGTCTCTATTATTAGGGGAGGGGGTGAGGTGGTAAAAAGCAGAACAAAGCCTTTCAAAACCCATGCCCTGGTTCCTGAAGGTTGGGGGTAGGGGTAGCACCTTGCTCCTAGCTTACTCTGTCAGCTATTTCATGTTGCGTTTCCACATTGTCCTGTGGTTAGCTAAGGGGGTAGGGGGGTGTTCTCGGCACCATTATCCAGCTCGTCAGCTGTATACACCACGGTGCGTATTTTCTGAATTTAGGCGAACTGCATTTCTCTATCTCGTGAAACCTCTGCGCTCAACAGATCTCATGGGCTTGCTAGAGGCATAGGGGGGTGGGAGGGTGGTAGGGAAGGCCTAAGCCGCCGGAGTCATGCAACTGCGATCCGCCACCTGCCTCATGGCACGTGTCGACTGAGAGGCGCTCGCAAAGGGGGTCAGCGAGGTTTTTATGCCAAAAGACGTCACACGTCACTACTCAATCTCAGGAACTTCACTTCATGATCAATTTTAGCTCCATTCAACTTTCAAATGTTTATTACACATAATATTAAAGATAATTTTTCAGACACTTTCATATATTAAGTATAAACTCACAAAAACTACTTAACACCAAGTAGTACTTTTTGTTTTATTGACCCACTATCAGACTGGAATAATAATTTTTATGCAATGCAGAAAAAATATTCTTTTCTATTGTCCTAAAAATGGAATAATCTAAATTCTGTATCAAAACATATACAATTTTAAAAATGCCATCCTGCAAGCGGCTTACTTTTATTTACATTGGAATCTACGAATTCTGCCTAAATTTTCTATATGTATGCAACTAGTCGAGTAGACAGCTATGCGGGTAAAATAATTCGGCATTTGTTGATGTTTGTTGTAAAGTCGCAAAGCTTTGACTAATGCAAAGTATAAACTCCTTTTTCTGTAATATTCCAGCATTTGCCTTTCAAGGTAGGCTCACCATAAATGTTTGATGCACAAGTTGTGGAATTCGTTTCCGTTGCTCCTCTAGAATGTCCACTGGTCATGTGGGTCTGGCGCACACAGTACTCTGCACTTCATTCCAAAATATTTTATAATNTCCTCTAGAATGTCCACTGGTCATGTGGGTCTGGCGCACACAGTACTCTGCACTTCATTCCAAAATATTTTATAAAATTCACGTAGGGCTTTAGGCAAGCCAGTTAATCAGTCTCACCTGACTGTATTAGCGCCACAACGCACATATAATGTTCGGTAAATTATCATATTAATATAGAAAAAGCCCTATTTCAAACCGGCGCCACAGGGTTGGATGCATTCTGTTACCAAAAATGACCTTAGTACACAAAATGTCATAATAAATTTAACAAGAAGTAACTAATTTAAGTAATGAACCTACTTTCCTTCAATATGGGTGCAATTAATTTTTTTATTATTTCTTAAAATCTAAGGAGGTAGGTAGGAATGGTCGTCTCGTTGAAAGCAATATCACTAACAGATGAAACATTAATATATAAAACAGTAGTGAGACAAATTCAAATAGACGCGTGCATCACCTGGGACTCGAACCCAGAACATCTCATGCCATAAGCCAGTGTGCAATCAGATGCATTACGGAGGTCGAGTTCGAGCAGCAACTTCTAATGTAATCAGTCTAATATTTGGATTGATAGGGTTTACTATCTTAAAATAATTACAGGCTCTCATTTTGANACTTCTAATGTAATCAGTCTAATATTTGGATTGATAGGGTTTACTATCTTAAAATAATTACAGGCTCTCATTTTGAAAATAAGATAATGAGCCACTTAAAACAATTAAGTTAACACGGCCAATCATAGTATTGCTTGTGCGAAGAGTATGGTGCAAATCAGTTTAATGGTTGCCGTTATATGGCCTAAATCTCCATATTAGTCATGTGACGATCTTCACAAACGGAGGACAAAACTTGGTATATTAGCAGATTCGATGACTGTTTCTGTCAGTACACAACGTTAAAATAAATCGATTTCATAATTTCGTAGATATAGTACACTAAGCTAAAGTGATTTCATAGCAGGCATTCTGAAAATAAGTGACTGTCGCACTTAAAAAATAAATATATTCATAAGACCTACCACAGTACAACTTCTTCGTTAAATTTAGTAAGAAGACGTTGAATTTTTCCAGAGATATGACATAAAAACTGAATTTTTACTGTCGGTCAACTTCCAAAATGGCAGAGAATGAGGCTCTGTATAGACGAATTTGATGATTACAATTTATACAACCACCATACATAGATAAGTTGGAATTTGTTTCGTTAATAACTGATAAAAAGCTTAAATATTTCGATAGCCAAAATTTTTCAAATGAGGGCCTGACTTACTAAAAACATACCAGTTTACACCACCTACTGCAGTGCAAATTGTTTGCCAAATGTGTTAGGAATGTGTCATTATTTCNTAAAAACATACCAGTTTACACCACCTACTGCAGTGCAAATTGTTTGCCAAATGTGTTAGGAATGTGTCATTATTTCCGTACATATTACACAAAAACTTTATGTTTTAACGTGTCATATCTTACGATATGGCGTAATATATATACAGCAAGCATACAAAATTAAGTTCGGAATTGACTACATGGTTTCGACGGTAAATTATACTACGCCAAAATGCTTAAGTGACGCCATTTTGATAACAATATACTTAAAAAAGTGCTTTTTTACATCATCAGCCGCNTAAAAACATACCAGTTTACACCACCTACTGCAGTGCAAATTGTTTGCCAAATGTGTTAGGAATGTGTCATTATTTTCGTACATATTACACAAAAACTTTATGTTTTAACGTGTCATATCTTACGATATGGCGTAATATATATACAGCAAGCATACAAAATTAAGTTCGGAATTGACTACATGGTTTCGACGGTAAATTATTCTACGCCAAAATGCTTAAGTGACGCCATTTTGATAACAATATACTTAAAAAAGTGCTTTTTTACATCATCAGCCGCAGTACTAATTGTTCACCACATTTACTAGGAATCGGTAAATTGTTCCCCAAAATAGTACATGAAAACTTTATTTATTTATATGGTGCTCTTACAAAATGGCTGGCAAATACGTTTTGTGCGGACATAGCTGATAGTTGAACTACCTAATGATAGCATGCAAATAGTATTTACAATTAATTACATAGTATCCACTCTATAGTATTTGAAGCTAAAAGCTATAGGTACGCAATTCTGAAAATAAGCGTCTCACGTAGTAAAAACATATCATTTTACATCGTCCGTTGAAGTACTTCTTACTTGCAAATTTGATAGGAATCGGTCGATTGTTTCCCAATAAATAAAAAAAAACCTTAAATATTCATGTGGCACTATTTTAGAAAAAAGCGGAAAAAAAATAATTCGTGTAAATGCTGTTCATAAATGTAATTTCTTCAGCCAGCACACAAAGTTAAGATGGAATTGAATACATTGTTGTGAAGATAAAACCTTCTAAGCTTAGATTCCTATGTGTCCGCTATTTTGAAAATAAGTGTCTGATATTATTAAAACACCCAATTTTAAATCATATGCCGCAATACTACTCGTTTGCTAAATTTGGTAGGAAGTGTTTAATTGTTTACTGAGGTAACATAAGTAATTAATATTTTATTTGGTGCTATTTGGCAAAATGTCTAACAAAAGTGGCTTTGTTTTGGCAGATATAATGATTGTAGTAGATACTTTCAGCATACAAAATTTGGTCGAAATTATTAAAATGGTATAATAGTTGTACCAAAAATATAAAGTTTTTATCCAACTGCCACTTTAAAAGCAATAACTAAATAAAGTTAAATTGCTTAAGTTAACTTACCTGTCATAGTTTTACTTACATTAGGAATTGTGTTATAATTGCTTTGAGAGTTTTCGAGATAGAATGCAAAATATTTGATTTTTTATTTGGTCCTATCTTGCAAAATGGATGACCAACCAAAATATTCATTTTAAAATTGGTAATGCATTTATATTGTTTTGCAGGAATTTTGTTTAGATTTCATAAATGGTTCCCCAGATACTACATATTACCCAGAATATTAAATTGATTGTCCTTTTGAAAGTAAGCTAAAGCGGTGGTTTGAAACTATAAAAGTAAGTTGTCCTTGCTAAGTACTATATATGTACCGAGTTTCTTTAAAGTCGGTTAACTCGTTCAGAAATTTAAAAGGGTTTTATTTGGAGGGGGGGGATACACAAAAATACAATAACACACAGAGCCACACACCAAACTTCGGAAATGAGGCGGAAAAGCAATAGCCCAAACCCAAACCAATCAATCGGTGCTAGTTCATTACGTTATCTCGCAAAAAATTAACTGCTGACAACACAAGCTCAAATAAAATAAAGTCAGCCAAATATTAGAAAATTCGGCACCCATACACTCCAATGACATTACACCGTGACTCATCACGCCACAAACCTTTCATCCACTGTTCCCAGGTCCAATGAAGTTATTGTTCGTACCACTCAGAATATCCTAGAGCATTAGAAAGTATGATAAGCGATTAACTGTAAGCAGCTTGATGTTGAGAACCACGTGTTTTCACATTTCAGCAACGTGTTCTCTCATTGGCCCCTGTATCTCCTCGCAGTGCATGTCCTCGGTGATCGTCAACAGCTTGTCTGGCAGTTGTTTCGCTAAATATTTTTCACAGTTTTCAGGTTACGATTAGTCAGTATTCTTTGCCTAACATAGCGAAGCTGAAGACCAATGATTCTTAGACATTATCATTTGCCAACAATGTTTTAAGTTACCGAAGGACATATAAATTATGATAAACATCAGTGAAGTACTGAGAGCAACGCTTGTCTTGTTAGTTATTTTCGCGATGTAAGCAAAAAATTTCAGCCCTTTTGTTAAAAATTTCACTGCGCACACAGATTTGTGGACTCTACGCATGCCGATTTAACTTTGTTAAACGCTTCGAAGAGTAGAGTGGAATAACGGAATGCGGTTTGTGGAGACTATGCATGCCGCTTTCACTTTAATAAATGCGTTGTAGAGTGGAGTGGTGTGGAGTGGACTAACGGTGGTGTGGAGTGGACTAACGGTAATCTGGTTCGTGGATTCTGCGCATGCCACTTTCTCTTTAATAAACGCGTCGTAGAGTGGAGTGAAGTAACAGTAATTCGGTTTGTGGAGACTACGCATGCCACTTTCCCTTTAATAAACGCGCCTTAGAGTGGAGTGGAGTAATGGTTATCTGATTTGTGGACTATATACATGCTGCTATCACTTAAATAAACGCTGTGTAGCGTGGAGTGGAGTAATGGTAATCCGGTTTGTGGACTCTACGCCTGCCGCTTCCACTTTAATAAACGCCTAGTAGAGTGGAGAGGAGTAAAGGAATTCAGGTTTGCGTAGTTCTTAATATCAGTGTCTTTCTAACTGCTCATCGGCGTGCGGTGAAGTGACGATGTTATGAAATGCAGGTGTGTGAGGGAAAAGGGAGACCGCGAGAAAACCCGCCAATCACTGTCACATTCCGGCACGATTATTTACGTGCGAATATGCGGAAGTGATCCCAGAGTAATTGAACCCGTTTCGCTTTGGTGGGAGGCGAACACTCAAGCCACTGTGCCATCGCGACTCCACTCATTTTTAGATTTGTTGCTGGCGCTAAGAATTGTAATGAAATGTTTCTTTCTCTGAGTCTTTTATTGATTCTTGTGACATTTTTCAAAAGTGTATGCTTTGTCTTTAATTATAATATATGGCAAGTGACCTCCCTTAAGTGTTCGCCTGGAGGTAATCCAATGGTACTACGTGAAACATGTTCACTTTGATAACTACACTGTACCTTTAAAGGCCGTCAACCAATGCCAGAAATCAGCAGAGCGATCGTCTTTGTTGTTGGCAAATTGTAATTCTCCTTATGGAGGTTCCTTGCTACGCACCTGCTTGTAGTCGATGCCACACGACAGAGTGAAGAATTCTCCACTTTTACGTCAATATTCCTTTGTTTTTTTAACTAGGCTCTAGGGATAGCTTAAGTCATTTCAAATGTGGTTCGCAGATTTATACAAAACCTCCATACACAAAAGTTCAACCTATATAGATCGGAAGGAATTTCAGGTTGCTACGTTACTCAATAAAAAAAAATACAACCTATAGTTTAATTGATATAAATGTTAAAATAATAAGGTACAATGTTATTATTTTAATTCGTTCTTAGGCCATNACCGCGAGAAAACCCGCCAATCACTGTCACATTCCGGCACGATTATTTACGTGCGAATATGCGGAAGTGATCCCACAGTAATTGAACCCGTTTCGCTTTGGTGGGAGGCGAACACTCAAGCCACTGTGCCATCGCGACTCCACTCATTTTTAGATTTGTTGCTGGCGCTAAGAATTGTAATGAAATGTTTCTTTCTCTGAGTCTTTTATTGATTCTTGTGACATTTTTCAAAAGTGTATGCTTTGTCTTTAATTATAATATATGGCAAGTGACCTCCCTTAAGTGTTCGCCTGGAGGTAATCCAATGGTACTACGTGAAACATGTTCACTTTGATAACTACACTGTACCTTTAAAGGCCGTCAACCAATGCCAGAAATCAGCAGAGCGATCGTCTTTGTTGTTGGCAAATTGTAATTCTCCTTATGGAGGTTCCTTGCTACGCACCTGCTTGTAGTCGATGCCACACGACAGAGTGAAGAATTCTCCACTTTTACGTCAATATTCCTTTGTTTTTTTAACTAGGCTCTAGGGATAGCTTAAGTCATTTCAAATGTGGTTCGCAGATTTATACAAAACCTCCATACACAAAAGTTCAACCTATATAGATCGGAAGGAATTTCAGGTTGCTACGTTACTCAATAAAAAAAAATACAACCTATAGTTTAATTGATATAAATGTTAAAATAATAAGGTACAATGTTATTATTTTAATTCGTTCTTAGGCCATTCTGAGATAGGAAGAAGGCTTCTGGAACATTTATTTGCAACAAAGTTCTTTTAAATAAGTTAGATCTCTTTTAGTTAAATGGTAAATGTACCTACGATTATGTTTGTGAAGATATGTTTTTCCCACATTTCACTGTTAATTCATTCAAGGAGTTAATTATCATTATTTTAAATAAATAATTGTACTTTAATTTTTTTTGTTTTTCGCTATATAATATATAGCTGAATAAAATGTGAGTAACGAGATAAAAATAATAATTGATGTGATTACTATTATATAATAAATATTAATAACAGTCAGTAAAATGACATTCTGGTGCTGTAAATTATGATAATTGTTTAGCAGAGAAAACATTTTGTTTTATTCCAGTGGGATAGCTGAAGTGAGAATTGAATAAATTGCAAAGCCGTTTCAAACAAGTAATGGAATGAAGGAAGATGGAAAGTAGCTAAGGTGAGAAGAAAACCTTACAAATACGAGGCACATGTGTCTCTTCTACGTAACTCACTGCGCGTGGGTCAGTACCTTTATTGGTTGTATATATACGTAATATGTGTGATTGCGTATGTATGGGTACGAATTTTTTTAAATATTTTTATTTGTATCCACAGAAGTAAAAATTGATTCACGTATAAATGTTTATGATTTTGATTATCTTCTCCCACAACAACTTGGTCAAGTACATGGAATGCCGAAATTGTTTGAATAACACAATGATTTTGACTTCTGATCGGCATTACAATGGATATGAAGGAAAAAATCAAGCAGTANAAATTGTTTGAATAACACAATGATTTTGACTTCTGATCGGCATTACAATGGATATGAAGGAAAAAATCAAGCAGTATCATAATATGCAGACAAGACTAAAAACTAGGCTCAAAAGGGCAAGAAGCATTTACATAAGATAGATAAAAGCTAAGACATTGAATGACACGCTGATACAGTAATATGATTCATGCGGTAAAAGTTAATCCAGCTTTAAGTCTAATACTTGTTAGCTAGTACGTAGTTTCTAACTCGCCTTCTGCAATTTCAGGTTAAGCAAGACGTTACGAAAACATCGTTTCATGCAGAAATGAATAGCTTTGACATGAATAAAAATACTGCATGTCCTCTACAGTTAATACCACTGAGTCGTGAGACACAAACATCTCCTATTTTGCACACGTCGTCTTAGGAGACACCGCTCCATAACGTGACATTTAGAAGAGATCACAAGGAAACGTTTCCAAGTATTAATAAATGACTGGAAGTGATTAAGATAACTGCGACACATCCTTCCGTTTATAAATGCTTTACACGTAGTGNAGTATTAATAAATGACTGGAAGTGATTAAGATAACTGCGACACATCCTTCCGTTTATAAATGCTTTACACGTAGTGCTAAATTGAGTGCAATTTTCTTGTATCCAACTGGTTTTTATACATAATATTATTCTCATAATTTCACTTACATCGATACTCTGTTTAAATACTTTAGCCTTAGTTTAATATGCTTTTCCCACGCCNATATGCTTTTCCCACGTCATCACTGATAAAGAGGCAGAAATAAGCTCGACAAACTGACTTGAATGTTTGAGAAAATATACCTTAAAATGTAGTACCACCACGTAACTACTGAATCAAGTGATGGAATTATCCTAACTCAGTTTTTTAATGTTCACATCGTGTACTCACTCATGTTGGCATTTGTAAAGTAAAAAAAATCATCCTCAGAATTATTTCTGCTGTCCGACATAATTCATGACAGTCACAAACTTGAAGCAATATACGGTTTTCTGCGTTGTAACCCAATGCAGCAAATATAGAATACGTACTCCGATTTGCGGGGATTTTAGCGTGACCCTATTTTAGGGAACTTGAAATTAAACCCTTTAAACAAACACAGCACTCTCCGAGTAATTATTACCAAAGAGAAAAGTGATGGTATGTTCACTTATTTATACCTTCGCTTATACAACGTGCTTAGGAAACATATGTACAAACTCGGGCACGTGTTTTGTGACCGGAAAACAGGAGGAATGAAACCGGACACCCATGTACCATGTCAATAGTAAGAGTTGCAGAAGCACTTAATGGAGGAGGGCGATAATCATATTACCTGGGATATTATGGAAAGTATTTGCGTTAAAGGAATACAGATTGATATACTGATTAACCAAACCAAGATCTTAGATAAAAAGATGGTATGGTACGTCGTACACACCGCCATCTTATAAATAATAGTAGTAAGCACCCTTTAATTGCATGCAACATTGACACTGTGAGGTTAAAATGATTGTGGATACAATCGGATGAAGCAGGAGGTCTTAATAAACACGAAAGGCCCCTTACTTGCAGCACTCTTGGACCCACCGCTTCCATGTAAAACGCAAACGAAGTGTACAGTGGTAGCAAGGCCATGGCCTAGTGGGTAGGCAACACGTCTGACTCCCGGTGGTTAACTAATGTTGGTGGTATGATGCATGATGTTATACGTCACAGCCAGCTCCCCTTTCCTCCTCCTGAGCAGTGTAGTTTCATACCCCGTCTATCTGAGCGGTCTTTTATTCGCAGCCTGTCACTTATTCGATTCACTAGGTACTACATACGTGGACATGGACAAGTACACAAATGCTGTACTTACTGACATGGTCTTGGTGTATGTTGAAGTGAGGGGCAATAGCAGAGCAGCTGCGCGGGTGTAAAGCCAAAGATACCCTGCACGTCAGCCGAACCACCAGACATTCGCACACCTTACACAGCGAGTACAGGAAACATGCACGTTTTTGCGACGATTTACACCTGGTCAACCGAGAACCGTCTGCACTCCGCAGTTTAAAGAGAAGGTCTCAGAGAATCTAGCGGAAAACGTTTCGATGAGAACCCGCGCGATCGCGCGGAGAACGGATGCATCAAACGGCACAGCATGTTGTGTCCTCCATGGACAGCTACTGCGACCAATGTGCGCAGGGGACAAGCAATGGCAACGTCAGACTATGCTCCTTGGCTAGATTTTTGCCATACGTTCATGCAGCAGTGTAAAATTAATCCCGATTTCACGGTGATTGTTATGTTTAAATACGAAGCCACGTTCACACAGCAAGGCTTTTCCAACAGTAGAAATGTCCACATGTGGGACGACTCCAACCAATAAGCATCTGCAAGAGAGGCTACCAACACCGCTTTGCAATGAACATTTGGGCCAGCATAGTGGGGGACAATGAGGTTGACATATTATTGCTGCCAAAACGTGTCAGGATTTCAATATTATTATATCCTGTAGTTCCGATTACCACAGTTACTAGTGGATGTTCCGCTCGCCATCAGAGAACGAATGTGGACACAACACGATGATGCACCATTCCAGTTCACCAGGATTGTGCGTGACAACCTCCACACAGCGTTTCATCATATTTGGATATGACGGGGTGGGTCTCGGGCTTGGCCACCACGCTCCCCGGACCTTACTCCATTATACTTCTGGCTGTGGGGATTTCTTAAGCTGCGTGAGTACGAGACACCCATGACATCTGAAGAGGTTTTTTTTAGCGAGGGTCATGGCTGCCTGCGATCAAGTACAAGACACACCAGGTGTTTTTCAACTCGTCCGCCAGTCTTTAAGTCTTTAATACGCCGTATGAACAACTGCATTGACATTGGTTGTTCACACTTCAAGCATTTGTCGTGAAATCGGTTGTGATACGCCACCTGCATAATCTCGAGTGATTGCAGTGTCTGTTCTGTTTCGCTGTCAGGTAGTGCGTTCAGTACCATTGACGCACTGCTACGTCATGGAATTCTCATGTGTTTACACACATAAGTACAGATTCACGCTACTGGGCCCATTAAGTCATTATCACTACTCGCAACGTATAACAGATCATCACTGGACACACCAAACCTGTGTTTATCACGGATACGGTCACAGTTAACCAGTGCCACCAACATGCTGCGTTTTCGTTTCTACCCTTTGCTGCAAATCTGCCACCTACACAGCTACACTTTTGCGTAGAATATTTCCTAATGTCAATCTGTTTGTTGCTTGCTGGTCTCTGGCCATACTCATTTGGCGGGGAATCCCCCTGTATTCCTCCGGGTGCACTAAGGGTTGTCTAAACACAATACCATGGTCTTGCTACAATATAACACGTATTTTGCTGTCTAACCGGAAACGGTTGGTCCTAGAGAATTGCAACTAGGGGGCCTTTTGCTAATCACGACGTCCTGCTTCGTCCGATGGTATTCACAATCAATTTAACCTCACGATATAAATTTTTCATGCAATCAAATGGCACCAACGCCTAGTATTTACACGATGAAGGCGTGTATGACGCAGCATACCTTCTTTTTTCCAATATCGTGATATAATTAATCGATATACCGATTTGTCTTAATCTAACGCTAGTACTTTGCATAATATAACACATAATATGCTTGTCAACCTTCCCCTTTAAGGGCTTCCACAGCCTTTATTATTAGAGATGGTCCATTGGTGTCCTATATAATTCTTCCTCACGAATCACGTGCCTGAGGTTATACACATGTATCCTAAACACTTTGTAGGTAGCATAGCATCATACTAAGAAAGTCTCTCGCTGGTTGCAGAGATGTGACCGGTGATATGGTAACTCAACTCTTCATGAACACCATATCGTATTTTTATTATTGTATGCATAAAGTTATGTTTTTTTACATCCGTTCCAAAAAAAAATCTAATAAGTTGGAATATAATTGTATATAGCCTTTACAAAACTGACATAAGCCGCTAACAAATATTGTTACCAATTAATAATAATATAGTAATATAATAATATGGCAATTCAATGTGAATATGGTTCAGNGCTAACAAATATTGTTACCAATTAATAATAATATAGTAATATAATAATATGGCAATTCAATGTGAATATGGTTCAGACAAAGAATTCAAGGGTCTGTGAAACGGGAGATCCACGAGGAAAGCCACAGACTAGCAACATCTTCAGGCGCGATTACCACGTGCGGAAGTCCGGTGTAGATCTCGCCGGGAATGACACCGTCTTCGCCTTGTTGACGGCTAGAACTTTAGCAACTGCACTGTCACCCACAGCCATGCTGCATGTGGCTGACACAGACGTTGACGCTAATTGCCTTTCAACAAAAAGAAAAAAAACATTTTTNCCACAGCCATGCTGCATGTGGCTGACACAGACGTTGACGCTAATTGCCTTTCAACAAAAAGAAAAAAAACATTTTTTTTTAAAGTTTATTTTAAAAAGGGTTTATATTTAGTTTTATCATAAACAGTTGGCTATAATTATTAAATAAATAACGCAATTTGTTTAAAAAGAACAATTTAATAATTTAATTTCCAAAAAAAAAACAATATATTATTACTTACAATTTTGAATTGAGGAGATTCGGTTTTCGATTCTCATAAATATGGCGGAGGGCCTTCCCGATACTGCGACCAGCAGACACATTCCCTCGAAGTCAATTATACTTGCTGCGATTACTCACTTGCAGACACTTGTCAGATGTAATGATGTAAATACTTCGAGTAATCCTATATTTAAACAAACAAATTTTGCAGTGAATGATTGATATTAATTTTAAAATTTATTTTATTGACAATTATTGTAACATGATACAAATGCTTCTGAATTTACGGGACTATTCCCATGGTTGGTTGACTCAAACAGACTGACACAAATTTCCACCCATGTCTTACCCCAGAGTCGAACCTGGAACCCTACGCACCGCAAAACGTCACACAACTTACTGTGCCATAGTGGTCGGCAACGGCCAATTAGAACTGTCCAAGATTAGATACTACCTTTAAAAATGCCATTCGTATCACATTCACCTAAGTGAGGCTAAATTGACTTGATTGATATATGTGTTGTAATTAAAAACTGCCCCCATTCATATATATGAACATGATACGCATGATAGAAAGTCTACCAAATTTACACTGGAAAGCAAAAAAAAACTATATAGGCTTGCGTATGCAAATAACAGAGGTATGGAACCAATCAGAGTAACGCGATGCGGTCGGCAGTGCCTATATAAGACAAAAAGCGTCTGGCAAAGTTGCTAGATCGGTTACTGCTGCCACAATGGCGGGTTATCAAGATTTAAGTGAGTTTGAACGTGGTGTTATAGTCGGCGCACGAGAGATGGGACATGGCATCTCCGAGGTAGCGATAAAATTTGCATTTTCGCGTACGACAATTTCACGAGTGTACTGTGAATATCGGGAATCCGGTAACACATCACATCTTTGACATCGCTGCGGCCGGAAAAAGATCGTGAACGAACGGGGCAAACGACGACTGACGAGAATCATTAAACGTGACAGACGTGCAACCCTTTCGCAATTTGGCGCAGATTTCAATGCTGGGGCATCAACAAGTGCCAGCGTGCGAACTATTAAACGGAACATCATTGATTTGGGCTTTCGGAGCCGAAGGCCCACTTGTGTACCGTTGTTGACTGCACGTCACAAAACTTTACGCCTCGCCTGGGCCCACCAACACCACCATTGGACTGTTAATGACTGGAAACACGTTGACTGGTCTAACGAGTATCGTTTCCAATTGTATCGGGCGGATGAATGTGTACGGGTATGGAGACATCCTCATGAACCCTTTGACCCTATATGTAAACAGGGGACTGTTCATGATGGTAGAGGCTCTGTGATGGTATCGGGCGTGTGCAGTTGGCGTGAAATGGCACCCCTGATACATCTCGATACGACTCTGACAGGTCACAGATTCGTAGGAATCCTGTCCAATCACCTGCACCCATTCATGTATATTGTGCATTCCGACNCACAGCCATGCTGCATGTGGCTGACACAGACGTTGACGCTAATTGCCTTTCAACAAAAAGAAAAAAAACATTTTTCTTAAAAGTTTATTTTAAAAAGGGTTTATATTTAGTTTTATCATAAACAGTTGGCTATAATTATTAAATAAATAACGCAATTTGTTTAAAAAGAACAATTTAATAATTTAATTTCCAAAAAAAAAACAATATATTACTACTTACAATTTTGAATTGAGGAGATTCGGTTTTCGATTCTCATAAATATGGCGGAGGCCCTTCCCGATACTGCGACCAGCAGACACATTCCCTCGAAGTCAATTATACTTGCTGCGATTACTCACTTGTAGACACTTGTCAGATGTAATGATGTAAATACTTCGAGCTATCCTATATTTAAACAAACAAATTTTGCAGTGAATGATTGATATTAATTTTCAAATTTTTTTTATTGACAATTATTGTAACATGATACAAATGCTTCTGAATTTACGGGACTATTCCCATGGTTGGTTGACTCAAACAGACTGACACAAATTTCCACCCATGTCTTACCCCGGAGTCGAACCTGGAACCCTAAGCACCGCAAAACGTCACACAACTTACTGTGCCATAGTGGTCGGCAACGGCCAATTAGAACTGTCCAAAATAAGATACTACCTTTAAAAATGCCATTCGTATCACATTCACCTAAGTGAGGCTAAATTGAGTTGATTGATATATGTATTGTAATTAAAAACTGCCTCCATTCATCTATATGAACATGATACGCATGATAGAAAGTCTACCAAATATACACTGGAAAGCAAAAAAAAACTATATAGGCTTGCGTATGCAAATAACAGAGGCATGGAACCAATCAGAGTAACGCGATGCGGTCGGCAGCGCCTATATAAGACAAAAAGCGTCTGGCAAAGTTGCTAGATCGGTTACTGCTGCTACAATGGCAGGTTATCAAGATTTAAGTGAGTTTGAACGTGGTGTTATAGTCGGCGCACGAGAGATGGGACATGGCATCTCTGATGTAGCGTTAAAATTTGGATTTTCGCGTACGACAATTTCACGAGTGTATCGTGAATATCGGGAATCCGGTAACACATCAAATCTTCGAGATCGCTGCGGCCGGAAAAAGATCTTGAACGAACGGGGCAAACGACGACTGACGAGAATTATTAAACGTGACAGACGTGCAACCCTTTCGCAATTTGGCGCAGATTTCAATGCTGGGGCATCAACAAGTGCCAGCGTGCGAACTATTCAACGGAACATCATTGATTTGGGCTTTCGGAGCCGAAGGCCCACTTGTGTANAACTATTAAACGGAACATCATTGATTTGGGCTTTCGGAGCCGAAGGCCCACTTGTGTACCGTTGTTGACTGCACGACACAAAACTTTACGCCTCGCCTGGGCCCACCAACACCACCATTGGACTGTTGATGACTGGAAACACGTTGACTGGTCTAACGAGTCTCGTTTCCAATTGTATCGGGCGGATGAATGTGCACGGGTATGGAGACATCCTCATGAACCCTTTGACTCTATATGTAAACAGGGGACTGTTCAAGATGATGGAGGCTCTGTGATGGTATGATGCATGTGCAGTTGGCGTGAAATGGCACCCCTGATACATCTCGATATGACTCTGACAGGTCACAGATTCGTAGGAATCCTGTCCAATCACCTGCACCCATTCATGTATATTGTGCATTCCGACNGACTCTGACAGGTCACAGATTCGTAGGAATCCTGTCCAATCACCTGCACCCATTCATGTATATTGTGCATTCCGACGTACGTAGACAATTCCAGCAGGAAAATGCGACATTCCGCACGTCGAGAGTTGCTACCGAGTGGCTCCAGGAACACTTTTCTGACTTTCGACACTTCCATTGGCCACCTAAATCACCAGAAATGAACATTATTGATCATATCTGAGATGCCTTGCAACGTGCTGTTCAGAAGATATCTCCACCGCCTCACACTCCTATGGATTTGAGGACTGCCCTGAAGGATTCATAGTATGCATTGCCTCCTACATACCTTCAGACATTAGTCGAGTCCATGATACGTCNAGGACTGCCCTGAAGGATTCATAGTATGCATTGCCTCCTACATACCTTCAGACATTAGTCGAGTCCATGATACGTTGTCTTACGGCACTTCTGCGTGCTCGCGGGGACCCTACACGATATTAGGAAGGTGAACCAGTTTTTTGGCTCTTCCGTGTATATATATAATTAATATGTCTTAATTTTATAACAAACAATAGTAGTTAGATATAGTATGTTCTAAGACAGCGTCATGGCAGGGATTGCGGGATTCAGAAGCTTGGTAAGGAAATGACCCACTTCATGCGTTTGCATTCCGCTTCGGGGGCGGTCATCTTGGCAGCCAGTGTAATTCGGAAGCTGCCATCTTGGCAGCCAGTGCCAAAATGGGCGGCTGAAGACGGAAGCTTGCTCCCGTCTTCTGCGGCTTCGACGATGGCGTAGCCATCGTCGAAGCCGCGAAGTTCTTACGATTTTTNTTGCCTCCTACATACCTTCAGACATTAGTCGAGTCCATGATACGTCGTCTTACGGCACTTCTGCGTGCTCGCGGGGACCCTACACGATATTAGGAAGGTGTACCAGTTTTTTGGCTCTTCCGTGAATATATGTAATTAATATGTCTTAATTTTATAACAAACAATAGTAGTTAGATGTAGTATGTTCTAAGACAGCGTCATGGCAGGGATTGCGGGATTCAGAAGCTTGGTAAGGAAATGACCAACTTCATGCGTTTGCATTCCGTTTCGGGGGCGGTTATCTTGGCAGCCAGTGCAATTCGGAGGCTGCCATCTTGGCAGCCAGTGCCAAAATGTGTGGCTGAAGACGGGAGCTTGCTCCCGTCTTCAGCGGCTTCGACGATGGCTTCGCCATCGTCGAAGCCGCGAAGTTCTTACAATTTTTCCGTGATTTTTTTTGGAGGTCAAGGTCAAATTCATATTTTCCTATGTGCATATCACGCAAGTGATAAATTTTGGGTCAAGTTCAAATTATTATTTTCCTCATGCATATCACATCAGTGATCAAAGGTCATGGTCAATGTGTCAAATTCATATTTTGTTCGTGCATATCACATCAGTGCTCAAAGGTCAAGGTCAAATTATTTTCCTACTTGCATTTTCCTGTGATTTTTGGAGGTCAAGGTTAAATTATTTTCCTACATGAATACCATGTCAGTGATTAAAGGTCACTGTCAAATTTATTCCTCCATGTACACCATGTCGGTACTCAAAGGTCAAGCTCAAATTTTTTTACAAGTGAGCATGGAGGCGGCAGCAGTAGCTTGGTTATGACTACTGATAAAATAGTATTACTATGGCGACATCCACGATGTCCTTCGTCTCAAGAACCCTTCGATAAGCATGGATATAATAAATGAATAACGTTAAAATAATACTATGAACTCATCCAAGATCGCCGTCGTCTAAAGAAACCTTCAATAGAGAACTGAGTTCGTGCCTTGGAGCTGTAGAGAAAATGTTAATTCTCTTTTGTACTTTGACAAAATCTGATAATTAGCTTTTCCTAGTGATGGACGTGAACCTTATATTAGCATTGATATGATAAATGAATAACGTTAAAATAGATTACACCATCCAAGATGGGCCATCAGCTGAACATGTTATGTGTTCTTTCATGTCATTATCGTAATGAGATACTCTACGAGAAGCTTTAACAGAGTGTATTAAGTGTATATCATTTAATTTGGAAGTATGCAGACGGTCGGAACCTATAGTAGCATACAGTAAGGTCTGTTCCCGGAGCTGTTCGCAGCCAATCAGCGAATGGGTACGTCCACATTAAAGTAACCATCACACCGTTTCGTCTCTATGTTCTTATCTACTCTGTGCCGGCACTTTATGATTGGCTGCTGTTTGTTTCTGCAATGGCCTAAGAGAGCCTAATTTTATAGAGGCACAAGTACTCGATTGACCGATAATTCGTTCTGTTGCACCAGATTAAATTGGTAGTCGATTCAAGAAACGTTCGATAGAGAACTGAGTTCGTGCCTTGGAACTGTACAAAAAATGTTAATTCTCTTTCGGACTTTAACAAAATCTGATAATAGTCTTTTCCTAGTGATGGACGTGAACCTAATATTAGCATTGATATGGTAAATGAATAACATTTAAATAGATGACACCATCCAAGATGGACATCGGCTTTCATGTCAATATCATGATGAGATACTCTAGGAGACGTTAAATAGTGCTAGACAAGACCATCCTGCTCAGTACAACAGATATTCCACCTTGGTTTTCTCATGTTCCTCCTTACAATCTTTTACCTAGCAGCCTGCCGGAGACATGTCTCATGCTCTACCATTCCAATTCGGTTTTTCGGAAGGGATATGTATAGCCCTCGCAGCTTTCTCAACGATCACTCGTGCACCGGCCGTCCACTGTGCCTTGCGTGTGCGCTCAGGGTCAACACGACATCTCGCTGGCACCTGCTACTGTTTCTCTAATATATATTTTGGGGTAAGCGTTTGGTCTGCATCGTGGTGACGTGTAGAGATATATATATCAAACAAACGTATTATTATTATATGACTGACAAGAGGGATAGACTGTACCTTTCCGACACATGCAACGCTTTAACAGAGAGTATTAAATGTATATCATTTAAGGCCCCGTCTATCTGGAACTTTTTCCCACGTCTAGGCCGAGAAACGCGAGAGCGATAAGGGCGACACTGACACGTGCATCAAGTACACCATCACCGCTAAGCGCAAGGCTCTGAACTGGCGTGGAGTGTTCTTGTGGTCGTGATGCGTGTAACTATGGGACTTTCAGCGGTGACCATATTATTTTATTAGTGGGACCGATAATTCTTTCTGTTGCACCAGATTAAATAAAATTTAACATTTAATTTAAGGAACTCATCCATATTTTTTTTTTTGCTTTTATCATATCTCAGTTTGTTGTTAGTTATCCATCCTTAATTTTATTTATGTTTATGATTACATATATATATATGTATGTATTTCAACCGAGTCATTAACGTCTTTACAACTCTATGTAGCTAGACTTCCCGTCAATCTTCACAAAAGGTTCGCGAATCATGTCTGCATGAATGTTCTTCCATGATAGTAGATGTTAGATACCTCTGAGTCAGAGTACTAGGTTCCAATCTTTGTTTCTACACAAAGGTAAGTGTTCTGCACATCGGAATTCAGTCATGCTGGCTGAAGGCTATTGTGCGCCTAGCAGGAGCTGTGTGTGACCTTTGGAGCCTTACATAACACTCTGTTAGCTAGTGTTATTCGTTACACTTGACAAGACCTGCACGGCGCTTGCGTCGTCACCCAACCATCTGAGCTGTTTCACATATTCCACAGCATATTACAACAGGCGCGTTCTGTTGCTAGTGTTTTACACTGAACGTATTGGACCGTTTCAGTTGGGTTTTAAGGTAGTTATTTGCTAGTCTGTTGTACTGTCCAGAATAGTCTGGTAGTGTATAACATCGTTAATTTTTCATTCTATGTTTGGTTGTTAAGAGCTGGCCGTATTAACGATGGCTCGAGCTGTCGTCCTTGTGTTGTAGGACTGATGGTAATCGTTTATATTAATATATTAATATTTTTACAGTTAATTATATTTTCGACTTTGTCAAAATCTGGTTTTTCTCAGAGGTGAAGGTGAACATAATATTGACAAGGATAAACATAAATAAATAACACCGAAATCATTTACATACTTTAACCTTCACTTACAGACTTGAAATAATACAAATACATAATCACATTTGATACATGCTCAACATAGTGATCATTCGAGCGAAACCTTTATGTTGACTGATTTAGCAGACGAGCAATATCTTCTGTGAGCAGTCAATTGGCTCTTATTCGAATATACTGCACTGCAGTTATCGTGTGGGTAGGTCTTGTAGACGGTAGCAAAGTTACAGTTGCAATCTTCATGTTGTTTGGCCCAGCTACGCTTCCTGAATTTCTTGCCACAATCCTTGCACTTGCTTCCTGATGAATGATGAACATAACCTTTGCATGTATTGTTATGTCTATACACACCATCACTTCCGGCAAACATGACATCACAGGTATCACGGTGGAATGTTTTGTATGCTGGGCTGTACAAGCAATGGCAACTTTCATGCCGACGTGAACTGTACCTTGTGTTAAAAGTACTTTCACAGTAGTTACATTGATGGCGTATCGCTTGCATCGTCTCTTCAGGACCCCTTGCTGTTGGCCTGGTTGTAGACGGTGAATCTTCTGCTATTGGTTCCGTCCACATATTATAGCAGGGTGCACGATTGTAGTCGTGGTTACGATGATATCATAATGCGTGTAGTGGCTCTTCAGTGTACCTTGCTGTTTATGCCGATGTAGGCGATGGCGAGTCTTCATCCGTTGATTCTGTCTTCATATTGTTGTGAACAAGACTACTTTTCACAACAGCGCTTGATAACGGAATGATCTTCATTTTACGTGATGTTCGCTTATATAAACTATACACATGTCAATTTGTATTGAGTGTCTCGGCTTTCCTCAGTGAACGACAGCCTCGCATAGCATGTTAGGTTCATTTCTGCGCGGTAGTGTTCTCACTTTATTACCGCGATAGCTTACATTTTATGCTTCATATGCCTCTTCGCATTGTAGCCATATGGAAATGATATGTTACAGTAGTGACATNCCTCTTCGCATTGTAGCCATATGGAAATGATATGTTACAGTAGTGACATGACTGTTCCCGACATTGTTTTCATAGTAGTGGGCGTTGCCATTAATGCTTTATCGTTGTGTATGGTCTGAGA
>NQII01006278.1:0-49592 GCA_002778355.1 Clitarchus hookeri
CTAGTATTTTTTTTTTTACGAAAATATTGGAATTTTTAAATTACTGCACACTGGCTTATGGTAACAGAAAAACCTGGTTTGTTTAGAATAGGCGATTATTATGAAAAATGTTTTGTTTCGTCATATTTTTCCTTGTTTGCAAGCCAGCGAAAGTAATGTATAATAAACTTTTCCGTAAGCTAGACTGAAATATTACAATATATGATTTCAAACTGCTTGCAACGCCAAATGAACGACCGATGTATGAGTAATGCACGTGTTAATTTATGTAATAATAATCAAGTCACCGATGAACCAAGATTTTATAAGATGTGACTCATGCAATTTAGCCAATAAAAGCACAAGGGCTGGGGGCTGTGGTACTGTATCTTGAATTCAGCGTGACATCACGGTGGGCACATTGGCTATACCTTTGACCTTCACCTTTAGGTGATAACGCGGTAGACATTTTGGCCCAAAATTTCGCACAGCCGAGCCAACTTTAGTATTACATTTGCCAGACTGCGAAAAGTTTTCTTTTGCATATTTGGTCAGAGTTTATAAATCGCTTAACGTACGCATTCGGTGCAAATTCTTCATTTTATCTGCAACAACCAGATCGATATTTTTGCTTCATTGCAACAAAAGGTTTTTTCCTCAACTGACGCAAACACCGCTTGTGTTACCGGCGACATGTTTTAAGTTCATGTGAAATAAAATAGCAATAACGAGCCAACACCGGAAAACTTCTCGCCCCATACCCAAGTGTCAACTAGATTCATGTCCCAATTTAACACTGCCATACATATACTGTAGTATCACAATAGCCAGACACACCGCACGCCCGAACAGCGCTTGAACACACAGTAAACTCTCAGCTGTGAACTCCCGTCACACACTCAGTGCGGTGCACAATTTGCCAACTAACAGCACAAAACAAAGTCAAGCAGAGCACGCAACCAGGTAAACAAACAGGGATACCAACACTACACATATCACAACACTCGTGATAAACTGAATAATCGAACATGTGTGGCGACTTTTTTAACAAATTAAAACAACAGTTTACAATATTAAACATTGCATGATCGCTAGACTTAAATTTAAAGAGTGTAAAATTCCAACAAAAATGCCACCACACAGCAAAACTGACGCAATAAATGTCACAGTACAAATGTAACTGTACTACACACATGTAAGCTACTGGCCCACAGTGTATATCTAACCACTTAATACATAATTATTTCCACGCTCGGATCTTTAAGGCAAAATAATAATACGTATTAAATAAATCGTCCACCAGTGTAAAGAACATAGGAAATAATAGTAAATATAATTTTGAATCCTATATTATTTGTCGCCACTGACAGCGAATGCTAACCACTGGGGTATGAAGATTGCCCAACTCGAAAGGACAGAAAGGACGACGCAGCAAACTTAACACCCAAACACCAGATAAATCTTACAAAATATTTGTATGTCAGGAACACTTTTAGCAGCCAGACTCCACAGACTACAAACAACATACAGGAGACACTAGCAAAAAAAACAATACAAAACTACCACTAGCTACGGATCAATAACTACTCACAGAGACTTGAGTGGAAGTAGATTTAATTTAATTTAAAATAAATGTTTTGGTCAGAACATTATGAAATGAATTAATATCTGTGCCAATACTAAGTAGCAGCTCGTTATTAGTTTCAAAATTTATTTTGCTTTGTGTGGCCGTAACTATAAGTGTAGCCTTCTCGTATGTACCTCTTATTTGAAATTTAAAATATAGCTAAATTTCTTCAAATAGTTTAAATGATTTAAAAAATGTGTAAATTAAATTGATAAATAGCTTTCCTATACCAACTCAGTTTGGAGAACAAAATATATAAGTTCAGAGATTCGTAGACAAATAGGTAGAGCAACTTTAACCAACTGAAAATCCAAGATGGCGTAAACGTAAGCCAAATTAATTTCTCAGCAATCATTAATTATTTTACGGATTTTATATTTGCATCGAAAATCTGAATACCTATNTAAGCCAAATTAATTTCTCAGCAATCATTAATTATTTTACGGATTTTATATTTGCATCGAAAATCTGAATACCTAACATGAAATTCTTGATTGCTGCAACAGCTCGTAGAATACAAATACCTATCTGGCCGATTGATTACCCACTAGTTCACTACCTGCCTGACGGAAAAACCAAAACTGCATATTTAAACGACGCCTTTAAACATTGTGCCAATCATGAGATGGCTACATAATATCTTACACATACGTCTTGCGTTACCANTTAAACGACGCCTTTAAACATTGTGCCAATCATGAGATGGCTACATAATATCTTACACATACGTCTTGCGTTACCAAAACAACCAAACAAAAATTCCTCTATACAGAAAGCTGACATAAAAATAACTTTGTGGATGAAAACAGAAAGACTTAGAAACATGATTACACTGAAATACGTTTTCTGAGGTTAACACAACTTGCAATTGATAATATGGCTTAGAGCTGGAGTAAATAAAATATATCTGCCACAAACAAATAATAAATAAAATAAATAAATATTACTTTATCACACACATTGCAAAAGTGAACTGAGATAGCTATGACAGGAATATGTAGCAGTTATTTGAGGCGTTACAGACAGCGCAACCAAATTAAGTGTGATTTGAAAACAGAAGTGCTAAATATTATAGAAAATGTATCGCGTTTAAACGCCAGTGTTCTTTCTTGAGGAAAAACAATTACAACTTCACGCATAAAATACTGCCCAGAAAAACAAGTCTGTTAATATTATATATATATATANGAGGAAAAACAATTACAACTTCACGCATAAAATACTGCCCAGAAAAACAAGTCTGTTAATATTATATATATATATATACATATATATATATATATACATTATTATCAACAAATACGTCGTGGCAGATAAAATGTATCATGTCAATTAAGTTTTACCATTCTTAAATTGCATTGTTAAAANGAGGAAAAACAATTACAACTTCACGCATAAAATACTGCCCAGAAAAACAAGTCTGTTAATATTATATATATATATTTACATTATCATCAACAAATACGTCGTGGCAGATAAAATGTATCATGTCAATTAAGTTTTACCATTCTTAAATTGCATTGTTAAAAAGATATACAATGAGAAATAAAACTTTAAAACAATGAATACAATAAAATAAAAACACAGTAGTAGCGCATCGCGCTTTAAAATTAAATTTTTCTCCTTACGGGTTGCGGTAGGTCAGGGTGACCTGGCCCTTGGCGATTTTCTTCGCTCTCTTCTGGCGACGTTTGGCTCTGTCCCTCGTTCGAGACACATGTAGGGCAGCGCAGCTAACCATTACAATCACACCAGTCAGTTTTCGAGTATGCTTTGCCCGGGCAGATCTACGTCTAGGCGAGTCTGTAGAAAATCGCACAAGAAATAACTGCATCGAAGAACTGTGTGGCACCTGTTAAATACATATGATAACAAGTTCACAGCATATAATTACTACGCTTGCACCACTGGCGTTCGGCACCGCCATTTTGCGTGTGTATCTGGTGCACTAAGTGTTCACACCAGCGTGTGTAAAGTGTTACGTTGTGTTCACATTAATTCTTGAGGATCCCGCTTAAAAGTCTCCCCAGCACCAAGTTCTAACGGTGACGTCTTTAATCAAAAGTAAAAGCACTTTCTTATCGCAGTCATTTAAAATGATAAATGTTCCGCTACACAACAATGGCACTTTAGCTTCAAATTCAAAAACGAGATACATTGCTAGTTACTGGTTCACAGGTGTACTTATTTTAAATCGAAACTATGCATCAAAGCACTAAAATATCAACGAGAGGAAAATAATAAATACAACAATGAGAAATCATCAACTTTTCACCAACCCATAGGTGAATAAAGGAAAATAAACTATGAAATAGCAAGTTATATCCAATAGCATCAGCAATGCACAATTAAGAAGACACTTAAAAATATTCAACAGATATGTACAACATAACATACCACCGACAAATACAGAAGAATCATATATCTTGCAGGACAAACAACAATAAAATTCATTTAGCACTGCCTAAACGGAATTAAATCAAAGTACTATATCGCAGCAGTTGTTTCCGATAAAAAATCAACCAAAAGAACCACGGTCTATACACTTTCAACTCAAAGTCTTTATGTTGCAACTTCCCTCCCAATCAGAGTTTGAGGGTACCAGGATAAGTGTAAGTACTCAATTCATCATCTTAGCAAAGTCCGGGTAGGCAGATAACCATACTTCAGTCAGGGCTATACTCGTCACTTTTACGAGGGTTATTCGGAAAGTAATGTCCGAATCGCCGTAGCTAATCGAATGTCACGCGAACATTGTAACGCGCATGCGCACCGACTCCCGGCATGCCTTGCTCGTCAAACGACGCCATTTGCATTGGTATTGTTGCAGTGTGCTGTTTACAGTGTCAGTTCAAAATGTTTAAAACAATTGATTAGCCCACCAACTGTGAAATCGGTCAATGATTCGGTTTTTTACAGCAAGGAACGTTTCAGGAGCGGAAGTTCATCTACAGATAAGTCAAGTGTATGGCCCCAATGCGATGAGTGACAGCAAAGTGCGTAAGTGGGTGATAGCTTTCAAGGACGGACGGGAAAATGTCCATGATGAACCACAATCAGGCCGACCATCAGTGATCACAGAAGATTTGGTCAAAGCCGTGGACGAAAAGATTCGTAAGGACCAGCGATTCACAATTTCAACTTTAGAATTGGAATTTCCGAATGTGGGTAGGACAACTTTGCACAAAATTGTCTCTGAATATTTGCAATTTCACCAATTGTGCGCACGTTGGGTTCCTAGGCTGCTAACTGAGGAACACCAAATGAAAAGAATGGTTGTGCTCATGATTTTTTGGACCGATATCATAAGGAAGGTGATCAATTTTTAGAGAAGATTGTCACAGTGGACGAGACATGGGTTTCTCACATGACCCCAGAGTCTAAACGTCAGTCAATGGAATGGCGTCACCTGACATCGCCAGTTAAAGTCAAGGACAAGCGGACAATCTCAACACGCAAGGTTATGGCAACCGTGTTTTGGGAAAGAGTCTTGTTAGTCGGGTATATGCAGCAAGGGACAACAATCAATGCAGTCGCTTACTGCGCTACCCTGACTTAACTTCAACGTGCAATACGAAATAAGCGATGTGGCCTTCTGACGTCTGGAGTTTTGTTGCTGCATGGCAATGCAAGACCCCATTCTGCCATTCACACCCAAATTTTGATCAGATATTTTGGATGGGAACAGATTGACCACCCACCGTAAAGTCAAGTCTTGGCGCCGAGCGATTTGCACTTGTTCCGCTACCTAAAGGCAAACGCTGTTAGGTAGGCAAGCGCTTCGCCACAGATGACGAGGTGAAAGAAGCAGTTACAGACTGGTTATCCTCACAGACGGCAGACATCTATGACTTAGGCATACAGAAGCTTGTAGAACGTTATGACAAATGTTTAAACAAATATGGAAACTATGTAGAAAAACAAAGAAACATGTAAGGAATTAAATAAAAAACGTTTTTTAAAATCTGTGATGGTTTATGTTTTATAAGAAATCGGACCTTACATTCCAAATAACCNTTAAATAAAAAACGTTTTTTAAAATCTGTGATGGTTTATGTTTTATAAGAAATCGGACCTTACATTCCAAATAACCCTCGTAGGTACATACTAGGGCAAATAGGAATTGATCTTCACCACGTAGGCCACATGCTTAACTTCTTCCAAATACTATAATTCATTGCAGTTCTCTTCGTACGGTAACAATCTTCAGACGAAGTGTGTGTGTGACAAGCTCAGTACTTCAAGGCAAAGCAGGTGCGTGTTTACTCACATTAGTTGAGTCTCAACATTANGTGTGTGTGTGACAAGCTCAGTACTTCAAGGCAAAGCAGGTGCGTGTTTACTCACATTAGTTGAGTCTCAACATTATAAACACTTAGTGGTGTGGGATTCACAGGGTTGCGACAATCCGTTTCTATGCAAACACTTCAGCTACCTTCACGCTATAAAAATAAAAGGCCTCCCAAATAACAAACTCAATTTAAACACTGCATACCATAAACTTCCTCGTGGCTTATCGTTTACCTTGCTCGCCGCGCAAATAAATTCTCTGCACAAAATAAACTTCATTGCACCGTAGTCAGCGGAATCCTGTAAGCTCGTAGCGCTGTAAGGTTAAACTTCCCTACTACTTCTCCAGTGGTGGGGTTCATCATCTCATAGAAGTTTCCCTTCATGAGGTAAGACATCATATAGGGCCCTTAAAACAATAGTAGTAATTTCTTGGTAATATGGTCACAATGTTTGCTTACACTCGCCACTCGTATAAGCACTATCTGTCCTTGCTGAAATTATTGCAACTTAAATAACTTCTTGTGTTTAGGTCTTCTTCCCGCTGTGATGATTAAACGACTTTTCAAGATGCGGGTGATCTCTTCTCGTAATTCTTATGCTAGTATATCCTTTTCTTATGTAGTTGTGGGCGGTGATTGTAACTTGGTAAGGTCAAATATCGCAGATCGCTGACCAGTCACAACACTTCCCACAGGGTTAGGGTGGCAAATTCGTGTATCGTATTGTTCATTGCATATTCAACCGGCTTTAGCTTATCCCTCCAGCTTTGTTGTGTGACATGGCAGAAAGTTCGCCACATGCTTCCTACGCTTTTCATATGGTGATCCACCGGATTTCCGTGCGGGTGTCTAATGGCTGTAGGTGTGGGCAGTATTTTTATTTAATGTACTCCTTGCAAGACAAGACCAGTGAATTGTGTACCCTTATCTGAAAGTACGCAGGTCGGCAGCCTTGCTTCTGCAACAAAAAGTTTCAACATATTTAGCACAGTGTGGTCATTCACTGAAAAAACATAGTAAACAATTTCGTGAATTTTCAAAATATGTCCATTACGACAAAAATGTAGACTTGGACCTAGGTAATGAACCGAACAAATCGGCTAACATCAATTCGAGCGGTTTACTGGGGATTATGGGTTGCAACTCTCACATCAGATATTCTTGCAGATGCTTGCAGCGAGGACACAGGTCACACGACCGAACTGCATTTGTAACAAATAATTGAATTTTCTTCCAGTAGAGCTGACAGCATACAGAAGCTTCGTAAGTTTTCTTACTGCCGACATGTCCCAGCATTTCATGGGCGTCTGTTACTAGCTGTAGCTGCAGCTTCTTCGACACCACTATTTTCCAGTCGTCTTCAAACATTGACTTAGGCTGTACTCTATGAAACCAAATTTCTTCTTCAATAAGGCAGAATATATTCTTCAATGGGTGTTCTGGTGGAGCTTGATGTAACTTCTCAATTATTTTGATGCAGGACGGATCATTTTTCTGATCTCCTTTCAGATGATGTAATGTACTTTGCCAATATGCAGTAGGTGTTCGTTGTCGTTTTTCCTGTACTACGGAAAATTTGCGCCGTCGTTTTTCCAAAATGTCAAGAGTATAGTCGGGTATGCGGCTTTGGTAGTCTGTTAAACTGGCTTGAGTCTCTTGTTCAAGTGTACATATAGTTCAGCAAGTTGAGCTAGGGATATAATTGATTGATTGCTTCGACATAGTTGTTCACATATTTATATCAATGATTCCTTCTACAATGTTTACATATTNATTGATTGCTTCGACATAGTTGTTCACATATTTATATCAATGATTCCTTCTACAATGTTTACATATTCAGTATTGGTCTATTAAATTGGCCGGGTCCTGATGTTAGCTTATAAATATCGGACAATTTTTCATAATGTAATCGCATGTGCTACAGATATACCTCAGTGTTTGAGAAGCACAATGATATTATTGGATCCGGTCCATTGTCGTCATTGTATCTGGTCCATTGTCATCGGATCCAGTTCTTTGTCGTATTGGATCCGATCCATTGAAGTCATCGGATCCGATCCATTGAAGTCATCGGATCTGGTCCATTGCATCATTGGATCCGGTTCATTGCGTCATCGTATCCGGCCCATTGACGTCATCGTAGACCGTCCATTGACGTCAACGTAGGTGGTCCATTGGCGTCATCGTAGTCTTTCCATTGCCGTCATTGTAGGCTTTCCAATGCCGTCATTTTAGGCGGTCCATTGATGGCATTGGAGGCGGTCCAGTAACGTCTTTGGAAGTGGTCCAGTAACATATTTGGAGGCGGTCCAGTAACGTCATTGGAGGCAGTTCAGTAATGTAATTGGAGGCAGTCCATTTATGTCATTGGATCCGGTTCAGTGATGTCATTGGAGGCAGTCCAATAGCGTCATAGGGAGTACCACCACAGTCTCCCTAGTCCTTGCACGAGCATGCGCGTGCGTCTAGACGATTCGGCAGTTAAACACCACCTGTAGGGACGTTTGCATTCAGTTGTGAGTTCTTGATCTTACTGTTGTGACGTACCTGATAGTAGTTCGTGTTTGTTCGGATNTGGAGGCGGTCCAGTAACGTCATTGGAGGCAGTTCAGTAATGTAATTGGAGGCAGTCCATTTATGTCATTGGATCCGGTTCAGTGATGTCATTGGAGGCAGTCCAATAGCGTCATAGGGAGTACCACCACAGTCTCCCTAGTCCTTGCACGAGCATGCGCGTGCGTCTAGACGATTCGGCAGTTAAACACCACCTGAAGGGACGTTTGCATTCAGTTGTGAGTTCTTGATCTTACTGTTGTGACGTACCTGATAGTAGTTCGTGTTTGTTCGGGTACAGTTTAAGTCGGTACTCAGTGTAGCAGCGTGTGTTTATAGTCCGCACATACTGTACAACATGAATATGTGCCANTACAGTTTAAGTCGGTACTCAGTGTAGCAGCGTGTGTTTATAGTCCGCACATACTGTACAACATGAATATGTGCCAGCGGCTATTTACTGCACAGTTTGAAGCTCGGAAATTGCCTGCAAATTCGTGCATTTAGTATTTGGTGAAGAAACTCATAAAAAGGGGAACATTGTTGGATGTCCCAAGAACTGTAAACATTTTTGTAGCATTTCGATATAGAAAGGTGGGCATCTGACATTTTGAAGTCCGAACTCTTCATCTGCAGCGAAAGAAGATTGTTTCGAATTACACACAAAATTCTACATATTTTTTGTGCCTCAGTTACGCTTCTTGCATTGAACATTAGTGATAATGCCGAAAATACGTTCTGACCTAACATTAAAACATGGAATTATGATTACAAGTTTTACAAGAGCAGCATGTTAGGGAAACGTAGTTTTCCGGTAAAAATATTTTTAGAGCCCATTTTATTCCACTTTTTATCAATACAAACTTATTCCGTTTCTCAATTCTGCCGTCACTAAATGAATAAGGCATCTGATATATACAAAAATTTCAGCTAAAATACTATGAGTAAAAATTCCTGTAACAACTTTATATTACGCAAAAACTTGAATTTCGCTGAATTTCAAACGATTTCATGAAAATATTTTNTCAATACAAACTTATTCCGTTTCTCAATTCTGCCGTCACTAAATGAATAAGGCATCTGATATATACAAAAATTTCAGCTAAAATACTATGAGTAAAAATTCCTGTAACAACTTTATATTACGCAAAAACTTGAATTTCGCTGAATTTCAAACGATTTCATGAAAATATTTTTTTTTCCCTTTTCCTTGAAAACGTATCCCAAATTTCCCTCAACTTACCGTCACTAGCGGTACGTAGGTCGGTTTCGATAATCTACTGAAGCTATCTTACGACGAAAGTTCGCATCATAATCGAGGACATACAACATGTTGCTTCCAGAATAAACAATAAGTGTAGCCCACATTGTGTGTTGTTGTTTATTACTGTTTCGACAGAGTTAATTTCTTCTTGCAACCGAAGACCACGTGCAAAAATGTTTACAAAGAAGACGACGGTAACGTGAAATTCTGAAACTGAAGAAAATATGGAAATAACTTTGACAGACGAAAAGGAAAATCCAAGAAAAAACTCGATTTCGTAAAAGCAAAAAGTTCAACGAATAGCTCCAAGAAATGACAACAAAGGAAGCAAAATGCGAAAGCAGTATAATTCCGCCTACTTAAATATAATTTTTCTGGTGGACTGGAACTGAATACGACCCACCCCTCCAGAAATACTTCTTTGGTGAGAACTTACAAGGTTACACGCGCGTCCAAACTCATTTTTTGGCGTTTTGAAGTGAAGCGCCATACTAAACTGATGAGGTGTCAGTAATCTAAACAATAAAAGAAACGAAACGGAATTATGAAATATTTGTAAAGAAGCGAAAACACTTAAACTCCCAGGGTACAATTTTAAATGTAGGATCGGTGACCACAGAAGTTCGCAGCTAAATATTTTCGCTGCCAAGTGGACGAGTTTCAGAATTACAGTGATCCTTTGAATTACGTGTTTTCTTAAGAACCTAATGAAGCAAGAAAACACGATTATTACCTGTATAGAAAAATCAAACGTACAAAGTAAAAATGCGGAAAATTTTAAGACATTCTCTGTATCCACAACAATTAAAGTTCAGAACAAATAACTGCTTTCAGTTACTACAAATGAAGCCTAAGGCACGTTAAACAAAATTAATCACACTCTTAAGAACTATGTATTACTGCTTTATGGGCTTGCTTCAAATTAATAGGTGAGTGCTTAAGAAAAACACTGTTACATGATGCATTCCATTTGTATGTCAAGAATGTGATATATTTGGCAATGCTAGACTACGCAAGGTATCGTTAGATAATGTTAACAAAGTTTCTGTTAAAATATCATCACTCTTAAAAAAAAAATACTATTGTGGGTGACTTGGAGGCTGTGCGTAATCATTTTATATATGTGATAAAGTTTTTTGAATCAATATTCACGAACGTCAAACTTCTGTAATTGCTACAAATATTTCTTCAATGACAAGTACAGATTAATCGTTTGTGTGTGACATAGTTACAAACACACGTATCTCAATTGTTTTATAGACTAAATGGTACACTATGTATTTTCTAATTTCAATATATTCTATAAAGCTTTATATGACATTCGATCACGTAGTCTTGTAGTAGTGAATCGCTGTTATTGCAAATACGTAAGATTTTGAAGTTTTAAAAATAAATAAAAACCTTAACTTCAATTAAGTACAATACACAAGAAATAAAAATTGCAGCATCGAATACATCAGTTACAGTAACCTAATATTTGCCCTCGACGCACATTGAACATTCTAAATTACAGAAGTGGACGTATTCTAGTAATCCATATGGAAGCTAAAAGAAAACATCAATAGAATGATTATGAAGAGTCTGGCAAAAAATATTCAGGAGTAGGACCCAGGCGCCGGACGGCTGCAATGTTGTGACGTTACCCAACCACCATTTTGAATCTGGGTGACATTAACATTGACCTTTTACCTTGAACTTCACTCTATGTCCGTGACTTAGAATAACCTCAAAACAAAAAATCCAAAAAATAACAGAAACTTTTTTAAATCCCGCAAAATATTATAAAAAATAAAAAAATTAAAAAAATTTTTATATAAATAAAAAAATAATTTTTAAAATACATTTAATGATGTACATGTAGCAAGTCCGGGATTCGATGGCAACTGGAAAGACTAAGTTCCAGACACGACCGACCCTCGCCAGGTGAGCTGGTGTCCAACTCGTCAGCCATGTTATACGTCGATGACCCTGAAATTTACCCATGTCCTTGACCTAATTCCCGTAACCTTAAATTAACTGGAACACAAATAATTCAAAAAAAGGTTCAACAAATTCCCAAAAAAATATTGACCCAAGTCCCAAGACCCAAGACTCATGACTCAAGACTCAAGACCGTTGACCCAAGACACTTGACCCCATGACCCATTACCTTTGACCCTATGTCCCTGTCCTTCACCTTTCAGCCATCTTTTTACTAGAATGTTTCACTTCATTATCTGTCATTCCATCTTCCTACTTCAAGCTCTATCATTCCATCTTGCTACTTCATGCTCTGTCGTTCCACATTGCCTCTCTTTCTTATCTCTTCCACCTCTTTTTTCTCTTACACCTTCGTCCGTCATCTTGGATACCATAGGCTGTAGTTCCCTCACTTCCTGCTAGGGGCGCCGGTGTCGGCCATGTTGTTGTTTATCGCTACTAGAGTTCACAGGTGTAGCCGATCACTATACAAGCCAGTGTGTATATTTATGTATGATTTTAAGGATGAAGTTAAATTTGCCATTTACAAGGTTTTAATAGGGTGTGTAAATTTTCAAATAATTATAAAATTTTGACTTCTTCCAATTTTCATATATATATAATATTTGAGCTAAATCAAATTTACAATATACCAGACCCCAATCACACTTTCAACTTTGTCTATAAAATCGAGTTTCTAATTTTAAAATGTTTTTATTATAATTCGACTGTGCATTCTAGCTTTGTATTATTTTTTATGACAAACGGAGATAACCATACCATGCTTTTCATGCTATTCTGCTTGCCCTCAAACTTACTGCGAACATGTTTAAACAATGTGCATAACTCCACGACTTAGGACGGGAAGTGTTAACATTTTAACAGGTCCGCACCTGCATGGTGCCCATTAACCTTTGACAAGTTATGTGCTTTCAAGTAATTTTCTCATGTCCACTCCTGCGTGGTGTCTGGTTACCGTGAAATGTCTGCATGTCGGACTTTGCTCCCATGTCTTGTAACACGATCCCCATGCCGCACTCGGCAGCTAACTACAGCACACTGTCCATCTTGTGAACACTGCGGATTGATGTGTGGGTTGGTGTGTGGATTGCTGTGTGGATAGTTATGTAGATTGCTGTGTGGGTTGCTGTGTAGATTGGTGTGTGGAATTGTGTGGATTTCTGTGTGAATTGCTGCGTGGACTGGTGTGTGGATTTCTGTGTGGATTGGTGTGTGGATTGGTGTGCGTATTGGTATGTGGATTGTTGTGTGGGTTGCTGTGTAGATTGGTGTGTGGAATGGTGTGTGAATTTCTGTGTAGATTGGTGTGTGGACNGGTGTGCGTATTGGTATGTGGATTGTTGTGTGGGTTGCTGTGTAGATTGGTGTGTGGAATGGTGTGTGAATTTCTGTGTAGATTGGTGCGTGGACTGGTGTGTGGATTGCTGCGTGGACTGGTGTGTGGATTGCTGCGTGAACTGGTGTGTGGATTGATTGTGGTGCGGATTGTGTTGCATGTGGTGCTGATTGTGGCATATGTTGTACTAATTGTGGTGCTAATTTTGATGCCAATTGTTGTGCTTGTGGTGCTGATTGTGTTGCATGTTTTGGGGATTGTGGTGCATGTGGTGATGATTGTGGTACATTTGATGCTGATTGAGGTGCATATGGTTCTGATTGTGGAGTATGTGGTTCGTTAGTTAAAATAAATTGCCCGTATTTTAATTTAAAATGATTTAGTTCTACCTCAAAACCTGAAAGTTAAATATTTTATTTCTGCTATTTTGTTTTGATATATATATCTAGGTACATCGGTATATGTTTAATCACTTCCTCGGTAAACTATGTTTGCACTTTGCAATAAAAGCGCCTAGAACTAAATGAGCTCCCACCATGCTTCGCCTTTGGTCGATGCACAACTTGGACTTTGTACTGAAGAATCTAGCACCACAGTAAGACTTCAACATGCTTTTCAATTGGTCGTTGCGTGACTTGAACTTTGTACAGTTTGTCCACGGACGAAAAAAGTTCCAAAAATTATATGTAAGCTAGAAATACACCATTTTCGTTCCATTATGCCTTGTGAATTAGCTGTGTGACGATTCCGGATGCTACTCCTCTACTGTAATCTTCAGTCTATAAAGACGTTCATTCGAGTCGCCGGGAGAATCATAATCCTTCTTATCAAATACTTCATCAACATTATCGCCACAGTCATTATTAACAATGCTGTCTTCACGATCGTCTTCATCTCTTTTTTCACACTTTACAATAAATTTACTTTTCTTTGCAGCAGGAATTGTGTGGTTATCAGTATTTAGAGCTTATTAATGTTTATTGTGAAGTTCACGATTTCATGTGAAAGTATTGCAAGTTTATATTTCGCGCGAACCACTTCACCACACGCCACATGACACTCATTCCATCTTTAGCTTTAACTTTCTCACTATAATCACTTGTGGAATCAGTATCCATCGATGCAGCAAGAGGTATTGATGGCATCACTTGCCGTCTTTAAAAAGACGAATCCTTGCCATTCTTGGTGTGGTTCTTCAATGTGTCACCTTGCATAAGCTACATGTGTTCATTGTCGTAATTTTTCCTCATAAGGAAAGGACTCTTCGAACAAGTGGTTCTCTCATGATGCCTGAGAATTTTGACTGAAGGTGAAAACTCGACAGTAGAATCTACACCAAAAACAATTAGATGGTGTTAATGCAGGTCACGTCTCCATGTTCGTTGAAGTTAAAGGTAGACCTTCGTTTACACAATTCTTCACAGTATGACGGGATTTCGCTTCCAAATCGATGTTAACATCGCGATGTCAGAACGACAAATATAATTTTTCTATATAAAGATTAATAATTTTTACGGTAAAGAGCATAGCTTGTACTTACAGAAGGCTTTCTGAAATATATATAATTTCAAAACATGAAAATTGAATAGGGGATCACTATGAGAAAACCCTCATACTCGTTCCCCCAGAAAAATACACGCAAATAGATACCAAAACATATGTTTATTTACGTTATTATATACAAATAAATAAATTTTAAATAGGGATATGTATGTATTAATGTATACAATTAATTTAATGTAAATTTATATTTTATATCTGCATATCTGCCCACCATCATATTAAAATAATATATTGTGATTAAAGTATATGCGTGTATTCTTCTGGAGCGAACGAGTATGAGGGTTTGCTCAGAGTGTTCTCCTATTCTATTTTCTTATTTTTTAAATATATTTATTGTATAAGGCCTTCCTTGGGCACAAGATAGGCTATTTGCCATAAAATTTTTCATCTTTATAAAGAAAAATTACATTTGTCGTTCTGACATCGCGATGTGAACATCGATTTGGAAGCGCACTCCCGTCAAACTGTGAAGAATGACTGTGTATATGAAGACCTGTCTTTAACTTCAACAAACATGGAGTCGTGACCTGGCATTATCGCTGTCTGATAGTTGTCGGTGTAGGTTCTGCGATCGAGTTTTCACCTTCAGTCAAAATTCTCGGCAACATGAGAGAACCACCTGTTCGAAGAGTCCTTTTCTTATGAGGAAACATTACGGCAATGGACACATGTAGTTTACGCAAGGTAACACATTGAAGAGCCACACCAAGAACGGCAACGATTCGTCTTTTGAAAGATAGCATGTGATGCCATCAATACCTCTTGCTGCATCGATGGGTACTGATTCCACAGGCAATTATGGTGGTATAGTGAATGCTAAAGACGGAATGAATGACCTGTGTCCTGCAGTAGAGTGGTTCGTGCGAAATATACACTTGCAATACTTTCGCATGAAATCGATGAAATTCACAATAAACAGTAATCGGCTTGAAATACTTATGACCATACAATTCCTGCTGCAAAGAAAAGTAAATTTTTTATAAAGTACGAAACAGGAGGTAAAGACGTTCATTAAGACAGCATTGTTTATAATGAGTATGACGACAATTTTGATGAAGTATCTGATTAAAGGATGATGATTTACTTGACGACTTGAATGAACTTCTTCATAGACTCAAGATTACAGTAGAGGAAAAGCAGTCGGAATCGTACACAGCTAATTCACAAGGCAGAATGGAACGAAGCTGGTGCATTACTAGCATATATAAGATTTTTAGAACTATTTTCCACCACGGACAATCTATACAAAGTTAAAGTAGCGTAGTGACCAATTGAAGAAGCATGATGGGGACCAGCCGTGGTGATGAGTTGTTCAGTACAAAGTTCAAAATATACATCGACCAATGGTGAAGCGTGGTGGAAGCCTGCTGTAGTTCTAGGCACTTTTAGTGCAAATCACAAATACAGTTTACCCAGGAAGTGTTAAAATATATACCGATAGACCTAGATATATATCAAAGCAAGAATATTAAATCAATTATCCACCTTTCAGGTTTAGAGGTAGAATTATATAATTTTATTTTAAAATATGAGTAATTTATTTTAACTTACGAAACACACACACCACAACCAGCATCACAATTAGCACCACACGCACTGAATGCACCACAATCAGTACCACATGCACCACGATAAATACCACAATCAATACCACATGCATCACAAAAAATACTACAATGAGTACCACATGAGTAACAATAAATCCCAAAATCAGCACCACAAATATTACAATCAGCCCCACATGCACAAAAAATCAGCACCACATGCACTACAATCACCACAACATACATCACAATCAGCCCCACATGCACCATAATCAGCACCACAATCAATCCACACACCAATCCACACAGAAATCCACACACCAGTCCACGCAGCAATTCACACAGAAATCCACACAATTCCACACACCAATCTACACAGCAACCCACACAGCAATCTACATACCTATCCACACAGCAATCCGCAGTGTTCACTAGATGGACAGTGTGCTGTAGTTAGCTGCCGAGTGCGGCATGGAGATCGTGTTACAAGACATGGGAGCGAAGTCCAACATGCAGACACTTCACGGTTACCAGACACCATGCAGAAGTGGACATGAGAAAATTACTTGAAAGCACATACGCTGTCACAGGTTAATGGACGCCAAGCAGGTGCGGACCTGTTAAAATGTTAACACTGCCCGTCCTAAGTCGTGGAGCTGTGCACATTGTTTAAAAATGTTCGCAGTAAGTTTGAGGGCAAACATAATAGCATGGTATGGTTATCTCCGTTTGTCATTAAAAAAATAATACAAAGCTAGAATGCACAGTCGGATTATAATAAAAGCATTTTAAAATCAAAAACTTGATTTTATAGACAAAGTTGAAAGTGTGATTGGGGTATGGTATATTGTAAATTTAATTTCGCTCAAATATTATATTTAAAAAAATTGTAAGAATTTAGAATTTTCTAATTATTTGAATATTTACACACCCTATTAGCCCCTCGTAACTGGCAAATTAAACTTCATCTTTAAAATCATACATACATATACAAACCGGCTTGTATAGTGATCGGTTACACATGTGAACTCTAGTAGCGATAAACAACAACATGGCCGACACCGGCGCCCCTAGCAGGAAGTGAGGGAACTACAGCCTATGGTATCCAAGATGGCGGACGAAGGTGTAAAAGAAAAAAGAGGTGGAAGAGATAAGAAAGAGGGGCCAGTTAGAATGACAGAGCAGGAAGTAGCAAGATGGAATGACAGAGCATGGAGTGGAAAATTCTAGAAACAAGATGGCTGAACGGTTAAGGTAAAGGACATAGAATGTTGGGTCTTGGGTCTTGGGTCATGTGTCAAGTGTTTTTTGTAATTTGTTAGATATTTTTTAATTGTTTTTAGTTTTTTAAATTGTGGGGGATTTTTTTTAAGGTTGTTCAATGTTACGGGTATTGGGTCAAGATCACGGGTGAAAGTCATCGACATTTAACATGGCTGACGAGATGGACACCGGTTGACCTGGCGAGGGGTGGTCGTGTCGGGAGCTTAGTCGATCCGCTTGCCATTGAACCCCGGACCTTCCTCATGTACATCTTTAAATAATAGATTTTTTAAATTTTTTATGGTTTTATAATTTTTTTGCAATTTTTATTTTTATTTTTGGTTTTATGGTCATATAAGGCCATGGTTATAGAGAGGTTCAAGGTCAAAGGTTAAGGCCAAGTTCGTCCAGATTCAATATGATAGTTGAGTAACGTCACAACGTGGCGGCCGGCCCGGCACCTGGCTCCTACTCCTGAATCCTACTCCTGAATACTTTGTGCCAGTCTCATCATAATCATTCTACTAACGTCAAAATCCAAGACGGCCTTTGAAGTCCATTATTTACATCCGTCTTAGACAATTGTTTGTATGAACTTTTCTCACTAATAATTACGAACTATGAGTTGTCACTGGAAAATTTGTGAATGTATGCTGACTTTAAGAGAACTGTATTTGGAATACAAAAAATTTCGATAAACAAAACTCGCGCATGCTAACATAAAGGCGAAAATGAAATCTGTGACCCATTGTTATAAATGGATGCGTACATTTTCGTAATTGACTTTATTTGTATTTTACACGATTTTGTCACTGTATATACTGATACGTACTGCAGTTGTCCAACGATTAAAAAAACTTACATGGATGTGGTGGTATCAGGGTTTCTTTCTTCGTTCTGATTAAACTAGTAAGAACATCTACGACGGCCATGAAATATTTAGTAGATATGCAGAGTTATATAAACAGAAAACTCGTGCAAAGAGAATAATAAAGCGAAGTTGAAAACTACATGTTATCGAAGAGTAAATATGAGGTAGAGTGTGCGTGTCTACAGTACAGTAATTAACAATCAAACATCAAACTGTTTTTCTTTCTACGTAACTTCTAAAATCACATTTTACAATGAATAAATGATTTGACACGCTAGTATACTACTTTTGACAAAATTTCAACTCAAATAGAATGTGATTAATTTTTTTTATCGTAGAAGTATGGTTTTTTTTGTAGGAACCCAGTGAAAACAAATAGAACATTGTTTGAACACGTGATTTTGATAGTTGTTCTTGCAATATTTGAGCTAATTTCGGGTACATATGCGAGGGGTATAACTGATCTCATATTTGTTTCTAATTTCGACGCAATTTATGTTGTGGTATTAATGGGAGTTGAGATTAATGCCAAATCGTAATTTTGGAAATTTATGCTATTGATTTAGTGTGTGGGGACTGATACTCGTTGGGTCGTATTTTTCAGAGGGAACAGATTGGCTACTAAATATTCTGTGGAATGCAAATTAATGAGAAATAGTTAAAGATGGATATATATATTACAGCGTTAGTTATATTGTTCATTTTTCGAGTTTATAGTTCGTATTTCCTGGATTTGAAAAAGAGGTTGTTTTAAGAAGAGCAAGGTTCATGTGTAAGAGCAAAATAGCAAAAGTCGCATTTAGCAAACGTGCGTGTTTCAAACATTTGGTTTGATATTGTAAACAAATCCGAAATTTTTTCGTCCATCAGAATACCGCAGTAAAATCCCGTTTAAGGATGCAGTGAAAGAGAGTCTCCACGGCTGTCATTATATTTGCAGGTGCACAAGACTTGTTACAGAGCTCAGTGTAACTTACTGTTGCGTGAGTTCAAATTAGGATACAGAGTGGCAAAAATTTATCTTCATGTGGTGAGCGTATGGGGTGTGAACGCTTCATTAGAACGGGAAGTGTGTCACTGGTTTAAAAAAAATTCCGTTTCAATATCCAGATTCTTCATGATGATGAAGGAGAGGACGAAGTTCATGGGTGAATAGCAACGCTTTAAAGCTTGTGTGGAGTAAAACCCTGCATCGCCATCAGGGAACTTGCCCGTCAGTTCAGAGTTATCAGTATAACAATTTCCGATAATCACCTGCAATTAAGGATAGTGAAAATAAAATAGACAACTGGGTACTGAAAGAACTTACGGGCCGTGGCTGGAATAGTGACTATTGCGTCATCTTCCCACCAAGGCTAACTGGGTTCGATTCCCGGCGCGTGGACCATTCCAGAAACTTTGCAGATCGAACTCGTACCAGACGATATCACTGGTTGGCGGGTTTTCTTGAGGTACTATCATTTCCCCCGCCCTTGCATTCCGGCGCTGTGCTATATATCCACCTTATCGACTCTCAATATCTCGTTGTTAAGAGCCACCCAAATCTCTCCTCTCCATTCCATTCCGTATGAACTTGCGTAATTTCACAAAGAAAGGGAGTGGGCATCGGCAGTAACCCGCTGGCAACCAGCACGATTAGCCGCTGCTTGATAGTATCGTGAGTTTTGATGAGCAGTTTTTGGTCATAAATGAAGTCCACAAAAGCTTTCCAAAATCGAAGTTGCACTACACAATGTCTTGGTGTTGTTTGTATGGTTGACAGCACTAGGTACTTGTCCATTAACTGTTATTTTCTCCTGGTATCACCATTATTGCCATCTCCTACTGTGCATCAATATATAAAAAATGCACTAGTAGTTATGCAAAAAACAGTCATCTTTAGTAAAACGAATGGCCTCTGCCCTTGACCGACAGTGAAAAATCACACAGATAAAAATTTACGAGTCAAAATTTGAGTGACCCGAGCTCTGAAGAAATCCTACTCCCTTTATATTCTGCAGACTTAGCACAATAAGACTATCTACCACATATAAATGACACTTCGAGAAAGGCATGGTATTCAAAATTTTGTGCATTGTAGAAAGCGCTTACAAGTCATTTATTTTCTCACGGGAGTCATGTTTCTTCAAGGACGGTATTAAACGTCTTGCGAATTGTTTTCAGAGATGTGTCTAGGCTGACGAAAAATTATTTTAAGTAGTGTACATATGCTTATTTCATTTTAAAACTGTGTGTGGTTTCGTGGGATACGAAAATTATTTTTCCTTTCTAAACAATCTTACGTTTTCGTGAGTGTGTGCATTATATACAGCATGTATATAAACTATTGTAACATACTTCGGGACATGATTCCTGAAATCAAAACAAGCAAAAATGTTCCTGTGAACATATGTTCTAAAAACCGTTGTTCTTGAGTTACAGGCGTTTTACATTGTGATTACGTGTCTCAACACCGCCACTTACTGTGTTGTTACGTTTGGTTGGAGACGAAAGTACCACTCCACGAATGCATTACGACATAAGACTACTATTATATGTGGGGACGTATGGAAAATGTGGTGTACGCTACGTCGGAACAGGGTATCAATAACGCTGGTGCAGCTGTTCGACGTAACCCAGGTATCTTGGAGCGGCTTTGCCAGTCCATGATGAGGCGCTGCCACGCATGCATTGCTGCCCATGGCAGACACTTCGAGCATCGCCTATGATGTGGCCAATGTACTTCCTGTAACTCAATAGCAAAGCGTCGTAAGGCATATGTACATAGGAAAAGTTTTGCTTGTTTTGATACCAGGAATCACTTCCCGAAGTTTGTCACAATAGTTTAAATACGCTCGGTGTGTATATATATATATATATATATATATATATATATATATATATATATATATATATATATATGTGTGTGTGTGTGTGTGTGTGAGTGTGTGTGACAGAGTAACCGCCCTTCACAGCACGGACAGCAACTAGACAGTGACTCAGTCAGGTGCTGATAGGTCTCCACGGGTATCTGGAGCCATGTTGTCTACAGTACGTCCCACAACTGTTGAAGTGTGCGTGGCGGATGAGGCAGAAGGCGCACACGACGATCGAGGTGGTCCAACAGATGTTCAATTGGCTTGTGATCGAGGCTGTTTGGGGGCCAGGGCTGAACTTTTAATTCTTGATCGCGCTCATCTAGCCACTTGCGGACACTTCTAGCCGTGTGGCAAGGCGCATTATAGTGCTGGAAGATACAAACCAACACTTCCTGCAGGGAACCACATACCATCTGTCACCAGAAACAAACAGGCAGCTTCAGTACTGTAAATGTAATGTACATGGTGATCACAGGAAGTGTTAAAAATATCCTCCACCATTGTTTTGCAGTGGACTCAGCAGCGCACCATTCAAACACGTAGGTAGTATTGCTTAACTGCTAGGCAATGTATCGCTGCAGCGAAAGCTTTTTGTGCAGATTTACATGAAAGCGGTGGGTCCTGGGATGTTGAAACAAAAGTATAATTTTTCGTTAATGAAATTATAATGCTTAATAAGTCAGCATCAATATTCATAATTCCTAAAGGTAAAACAGTTGTCTGCAAATAGTGGGTGGCCAATGCTGTTATTTTTATTACTGTGGGAGGTATTAATGAGAGTTTTATTTGAGGTTGAAGATTCAGATAACATAAAATGACGTTCGAGAACTGTAGTTTGATTTCACTTCGTTTCCGGTATTTTGCAAGAGTTAAATCTAAAAACCATAATTTACAAAGACTTATATCCCTCTTAATATTCAGTTTATATATAAAATATATTACACTTGATTTTGCATAAGGAATTATCTCACGAAGTTTGTCGGTCGAATTTCGCCCTATCCTATATATCTAGATAGTTCCACGCCAGAGATTAGTACGCAGAAGTACATGACACAACAGTCTTAATACTACTGCAAACATGCTCTTAAATAAGTGCACTAGTACCTTTACATTATCTGCTGTGGGTTTCTGCCTTCAAAACCACTTGAAAAGTATAGTTATTCTATTCGGAGAGTAAACCTAGAGTAACAATCATATTTCCATTAAGATTAGTAAGTTCATTGAATGTAAATTATGCTTCACAACAAATGACGGTGTAAGAATTTTTTTCCGCTATTTTTTGTTGATTGTTCTAACCCAAGTGCCTTTCAAGGTGCGATGGCAACGTACATGTTCGAAAGTACCTCGAGCGGGGTGGCAGATATTTGCAGCTACCTGGAGAACATTAAAGAGAGTATCATCGGTCAGCTGGAGAATGTAATCTAAGATAGGGGCGCAATTAAAATTTATATATTTCTGGAATGCTTGTACGGTAATCCCGAACCCCATGATGGTGAATTGGACTAGTTCACCTTCAATACGAAAAACATACCTATCTACTGTGTTGGCGACATTGAAGATGCTGTGTCGGCCGCCAATGCCAAGATATGTCAGGAGAAGGACAAATACATGGGGAAGGGAAGTAAGTGGCTGGACTCTTACCTCTGTGAAATGGCTTGGACTGTGTGTATACAAGCTTGACTCACTGAGGGTATCCTCTTACATCGCCCTGCCAGCACACATTGAAGCCAAGAAGACAATTATTAACCCACAGAACAACAACCAGCAGTGCTTCAAGTGGGCGATCCAGACACGTTTTGTCGAGGGCTGGGATCTTGAACATGTCTACCAGCACCACAATGGCCTGGAGAAGCGATTCAGTTTCAGTGGGCTAAAGTTACCCATCCCCTCCGTCACATACCGCTGTTCGAGACGAACAATCCAGGGGTCAGCGTGAACATATACGCTGTCGACGAAAATAACAAGTTGGTTCCTATACGCACGTCGAGGTAAGAACTGGTCCAGCACACTGACTTATTACTTTTGATGACTGAGAAGAAGAACTCACATCATCTGCCTGGTACGTTCGCAGGTGACATCACACAGGGAGATGGTACACATCTGCAAGCACTGTATCAAGGGGTAAGATGATCAACTTCGCGTGATGGGGATTACAGGTGCCACGACACTGGCTGAGCACAGGAGGTATTGCAATGAACATGCACCAGTACGTGCGGAAATGCCTCAGCCGGAGAAGAACAGCAAGCCTCCCGTGCTCAAGTTCTCCAACTACCAGAATGCTGACAAAGTACCTATAGTTGTATACACCAACTTTGAGGCTATGTTAGTCCCGGTATAGTAGTATCCGCCGAACCCTGATGTATCCTGTACATACAGGTACCAAAAACCTGAACAATACAGCTATGGTATTTACATCAAAATCCACAATAGTATGATTCCCTCCTCAAAGGCGCGCCAACTGCATCGTGATGCTAGTATATGTCGAGGCGAATATGCTGCACAGAAGTTTATGGAAGAGATTGTTCACACATTGGCAATGAGGTGAAAGCTGTTTACGCTCAGTCCGAATGTATAAGAGCGTTCACAAGCGACAATAAGATTGCCTACGCCCTAGCCAGCGCCTAATGCTACTGTTCCGGTCTCTTCACTCCAGCGAACCGCAAAGTGCACGATCACGACCACTTTACCGGCAACTACACTGTAGCGGAATGTAATAATTGCAATACGCTTCACCGTCGCCCCAAAATATGGCCTATATTCTTCCACAACCTTACCTACGACAAAAACGTTTTAATTTAGCATTTGGGCTACCATACACAGGAAATGTACATTATGCCGCACACTGAGGAGAAATTAATCACCTTCAGTAAATGCTTGGGCGAAAAATTCACGATACAGTTTATCGACACATTTCGATTCATGTCTGCCAGCCTCGCAATGCTCGTACAGAACCGGCCGCCATCTGGACTCAAGGTCACTGCTCAGTTCTTCACTCCTGTCAAGCGAGTTGGTGACCAGGAAGGGTGTCTTTCCCTATGATTATGTGGAGCGTCAGGCCAAACTTGCCGAGACCCAGCCACCACCAATTGAGGCTTTCTACATCCGCCTCATCGACAGCGACATTGGTCTCCACTACTATCAGCATGCTCAGACGGTCTGGGAGGGGTTTAATTGTCGTACATTAGGCAACTGCAGTGATCTCTACCTCAGGATGGATGTACTCTGCTGCTGTGCGACATACTTGAGAGCTTCCGGGGGCAATGTTTGACGGCATGCGGACTAGACTGTGTCAGGTACGTGACTGCCCCCGGATTCTCATTCGACACCATGCTGAAGAAGACGTAGATAGAACTTGTGCTGATTAGTGACTACGGGATACCCTTATTTATCGAGGCTGGTATCCGGGGAGGGGTTTCTCAATGCATAAAGAGGCATTGCGTGGCAAACAAAAAGGATGTACCTGCCACGTGCGATTCCATACAGCCATCTACGTACCTCCAGTATGTAGATGCAAATAATTTGTATGATTGGCTATATAACTGCCACTGCCTCACTATAGCTTCAAGTGTACTGGCACGGATATCGAAATAATGTCTGTGCCCGACACTAACGATGTGGGCTAGATAATGGAGGTGGATGTTAGTACCCTGCCGAACTACACGAGGCTCACAAGAACCTCACGTTCCTGGCTGTGAACGAGTGCCCTCCCGGGTCCAAACAGACGAAAATTATGATCACGCTTGAAGCTAAATCCAATTACATTGTAAATTACGTTACCTTAAAGCAGGCGATATGTCGTGTGTTATGGCTAACGAAAATACATTGAGTACTGCAGTTCAATCAGAAGGCATGGTTGCAGCCCTATGTGACACTGAATACGGGTATGCATAAGACAGCTGCAAACGAGTTCGAAAAATACTTTTATAAACTTATGAATAATGCTACGTAAGGCAAACTCTTGGAAAACAAGAGAAAGCATTCAATGTATAAAACTCGTGTGCACGGAACGGCACGCCAAGAAACTTATTGCTAAGCCCTCATTTAAATGTTCAAACTATATACGATGAAACACTATCTCTCGTTAAAATGGAGCATGAAAATATCATATTCGATAAACCTATTTATGCAGGATTTGCAGTACTCGACCTGTCAAAAACTCTCATGTACAGGTTTCATTATGATGTCATGCATCCTAAGTATGGTAGCGAGCTAGAGCTGACCTATATGGACACAGATTCCTTTGTGTTACAGATAAGGATAGACGATTTCTACAGGGACCTTCCTTCAGACCCGACACTCATGACCGAGTTCGACACAACCGCCTACCCACGCGCTCATCCGTGTTTTTAACCCGCCAACAAAAAGGTGATTGGTAAATATAAGTATGAGTGCGGTGGGGACGATATAATCGAGTTGGTTGGGCTGAAGGCGAAGCTCTACACGTACTGGTGAACTGTAAGGATGTTAAATAAGCCAAGGGAATCCAAAAATGCGTAGTTAATAATCGTATGACGTTTGAAGATTATAAGTATGTACTGATGAAAGAGCAAGTAATGAGAATAATTGTGAATAATAATTTTCCGTACCATCACGACATATATACTCAATGTTCCAACCAACTGGCACTCATATGGATGGACGACAAACGCAAGATCTTAGACGATGGCATTCATACCGTCCCTTATGATTATCATGGATTATGATGTTCTGTAAACACACCTCTGTAATAGGCGTGTAAACATATATGTGTCTGTCTCCGGGAGAGCGAATAGGGTCGGTATGCATAGTAGGTGGCAGTTCCTCTCCCCGGGCTTGTCGAAGCTCAAACGCTTCCATTCCCCTCTCCCACAAGGAATGGTATATGTGTGTGTGTGTGTGTGATGATTTATTCAATTTATCTTTTTTTTTTCACCAGCATACTATAGCTCATGCAGGATTCATTTTCATCTTGTCAGGTATGTTGTTGTTGGTGTTGGATATTGGTGCGTACTTGTGCACTATTCCAATTATGTGTTTTTTTCCATCAGCATTTTTTAGCACATGCAAGAGCCATATTCATCTTGCCAGGAGTGTTGCTGTTGGTGGATGGTGGCGCTGCTGAATGGTGGCACGTTGTAGCAATGATGCAAGATGTAGCCTGATATTGTCAGGCGTGTTACCGGTATGCTGTGATGTGTGTACTATTTCACATTCCACAATCACTCATGCATGTACTAATGCACGGAATTTAGCGTCTATGTTGGGACGATAAAATGTGAGGGCGAGTGATAGGCGGCGAGGTAGTGTATACTCATTTTCGACCCGCGCCGGCGAGGGACGTGCGCGCGTGGTATGTGTTGCATGTGTATAGTCCGTTTCACCATAGGTTGGCGTCTTTAACGATATTTTTTTTAATATAGCCACTTATTTCTATTATTAATAATATACTTTGGGCGTGCAGTCCTCGTGTTGGGTTACATATATTTGTTCGCTAGACTCGTATTCTTTTTTATTTTACCATTTATTATTTGGGAAGTGTATTGGCCGATGCGAGTGTTTCTTCTTCTAACCGTGCAATGACGATTTATATATATATACATAAAGTCGGGACGGTAAGAACTATATATGTATCCATCAGTAGCAAAACTGCAAACAACATTTTTACAATCCCATGATTGTTAAAGTAAAGCTTTTTTTTCAATGGTAGTACAAAAATATGCCATTTTATTTTATAAATAACGTCTGCTGATAACAATGTACATTTTTACAAAAAAAACTGCATTGCGTAGATACTTGCTGGCGATGAATGAGGAAAAAGGCGTAATACTTAGGATAGTATGAACTGGCGATTGCTCACATTAAATAAAATATATATTATAGTAAGAACATAGAGTGACCGTAATATGTTTGTGTTGGTATCATTTCCGTTGTCACTTAACCCTCTGGGGGAGGGGGAGTCCGCAGCTATAATTGGAGTGACGGCATTGTTCAATTCAACACATGGCGTAAGTATACACGTTGGGTTTAAAGGATAAACTGAGCACAGGAGTTTCCACAACTCTGAGCTAATAGTGAATGTAGTATAGAGAGAAGGAGAGAAAGAGAGAGAGAGAGAACTCACCTAGCAGCGACATGAAGAAGCCGTAGATGACGCACATGGCGCGGCCGAAGATCCAGCGGCGGAAGATGGCGGAGACGAGGGTGAACGGGTTGCCCAGGATGGACACGGAGAAGTCCGAGCACACCAGGTTGAAGAGGATCACGTTAAGGGGCGTCCACAGCTGCAACAAGCGACACCGCGCACACTTGACTGCTCGGGCCTTTCCCCCAACGTCAACGCGATCCAAGAAGCAAGCTACGCACGCCATACACTGAAGATGAGGTAGACCGATCTCGCTGGCTGCGCACAACCAATCTCTGTGTCCCTACATGTAACTGCTTTTCTGCCAACACGTCTAGAAAAAACGGCGTGGATTTGACTTGAGGTTAGAACACTGATTAGTAAACAAGTGTTTTGAGGTGTATGTATACTTCCTCTCGCCAATTTGTAATGCAATTTGATTAAAATCAATTTGGTAAAAGTATTGTATTCGTATAAATGTGCTTGTCTTTTGAAAATTGAGATATAAACAAATGCGTTCATCACTACTGTTGACCATGTGACTTTGACAGTTGTGTTGCTTTGGGGTAGGTCAAAGTTGGGTACATGCGCAGAAGACGAATAATCGATCTACCTCATCTTCAGTATATGACGCACACTGACAAAAAGATTTAGTTACATATACCAAACAAATCTGTTTGAAAATTTTGTTAATATGCTGTTGCTCGGAACATCTATATTTGTTCCTTTGAACCAAATAAATCATTAAAAAATAATATGTTAGCCCGAATGATTACTTGAGTGGAACAAAATCATGTGTAAATAAATACCCATTGTAATACATACAACTGCTATACGAGATGTCTGTCTAAATTGTTTGGTTTCCCTAATTTGTCGTAAATAACATAGCTGAGTCAATGTAATTTTTAGTTTGAAGTGGATGAGAATTTGATTACCTGGAACACAATGGTGTCTGTTATTACAGAATATATTCCGTCAACAAAATCTGCTTGGTGCAGTACTGGCATTTATTTTATTACTAGCGAACCGGCCCGGCTTCGCCCGGTAACAATTGAGTTTTTACAGCGATACTTTGAAAGACAAAAATGGTTACTGTGGGTTATCCTTAACATATAAACATATGCTATTACGGACATTTCTGTAGGCATTTTTGAGAGCTACAATTCTGTAGTACATTAATATAATGTATCTCTTATGGTTTAGTCAGCGCAAGCCATGTAAGAGCCCTAAAAGCGGTTTTTTACGACTTGATTACAAACGGTTCGGCATTTCTCTACTATCCTTACATCAAATATAAATGTATTATACCCTTAAACCTTTCTGAATTGATTCTCTTAATGATGAAAACCGCATCAAAATCCATCAAGTAGTTCAGAAGTACTAAGCGAATACACAAACAGACGCGGATAAGCGACTTTGTTTTATACTCTTTACAGATTTACTGCAGGCTCAAGGAGGAGGTTGTTGCTGAAACATAGCCTTCTAATTGTAATAAGGTCATAAAGTGACATAAAACGGGCAAAGCAGATTCGTCAGTAAGTTTGTTGCTTTAAGAATGAACATTTATTTATTATTTATTTTCTACCAGCCATTAAGAACAGCGTAAAATGCAAACGACGACACTCGCATCTACAACCTGCAACATAAAATAAAAATACACTTTTGTTTGTATACGACTGAAAGCAGAAAAAAGAAAGATACAGAAAATATACAGCTAAATATGTAATATAGTTCCATTATATAAAAATGCAAATTTAAAAACATTCGAAGAGACGGAGAGGTGAGTTTTATCAATACAGGAAGACCACAATTTTTTCAGTTGTAATTGGCACTGATTGTAAAAAGATTTGGAACATTACATGAATACTGCGATGCTGTAAAGGTCTCATATGTCCTACGGTTGTATTTGGTTCATTCTAATATGAGATCTCTATTGTTACAATAAAGGTGATAGTATTACGGTGGTAACATATTTTCCATTTGGTCGAACGAAGCCAGCGATTGCTCAGTATAACGAAGAGGGTTGTGAATGTTCATATAAAATAAATGAACCATATTTTGCTGGAATATAAATTTTTAAGCATTAGGGAAATGCCTTCAGAAATGCCGGAGGTCGGAATCAAACTCCTAACCCTCCGAATACGTTGGTGTTTCGTAAACGGTCGTGTAAGGTTTTCCCCTCACATAATTGTAGTCAAAATCAGCCTGGGCACGCAGGAAAAAAAGGGAGACTGGGTGTATAGGTGCTCCAAAGTAAAGCGAATGAAACATGAAGTCTGTATAGCTGTGATTTACTACCAAACATTATTCAGTAATAACAATTCTTGAATGAACGCAACATGCGTAATACAAAATACACCATTAAATATCATACAATATTATGAAGAAAGTGACAATCTCTTTAATGATTATTTACATGAAGCAGAAAGCCAAAATATGATCCTAGTCAAATTGTATGTTTATTTCGTAAGATATTATGTATGGAAAATATGGGATGACAGGGACCTTTATCGTCACTCAACTCCAACTACGCCGCACGGGTCTAGGTAGCAGAAAAATGGGCGACCCAATAAAAATTACAGTAAAACTCACCAAAAAGAACTGTCCAGTTCGTACTAACTCGCGTCCAGAAAATACACGGGCGTGACTCCGTGACAGCACCAAACCAAGGAAACACCGAAAGGAAATGGGGAAAGGAAAATCAAAACCCCAATTAATAAAATAAACTATAAGAACGTGCCACCACGGTGCCAAGCACCGTATAAACAACTGCCTAAAAATGGCTGTAAAATACTCGTTCTAGAATACTGTACGCCAGCTCAAACAACGGAGAAATACACGGGTTGAACACAAAGTACGAATTTCAAAACGCCCAATAAGTAGCTTGTAGATAGCCCCGCGGAGAAGACGTCAGCGCGCCAGTATAAATACACCACAGACCGTCCTGCCAGCACACGGCAGTGCGTCGGAGAACCTTGGTAGGAGGAGGGGCTCGGGCACTCGGCGGAACAGCCAAATCCTGCCGCGCGAGCTAGTCGCGCCGGGCGTTCCACACAAACATGTTCGCTTCAGCGCTCGCACAACCACAGTCCCGGTTCTAGACGCAGAAATAAGAGGAAATAATTACAACGTGCGTACGCCACGTTGCGTCATGAAAATAGAGTGGATATGGGGGACATTTACAAACCGACTCAGTATCCTCTTACTATATATATNTATATATATACATATATATTAAGAGACTGTTTCACCAACGCAAAGCAGCAGTGCAAAATGTTATAGAATACCGGACGAGCACACAGAGTATGCTTTGTTTTACTCAGATTGGTAACAAAACGAGATTCATTATGGAAAAGTTCGGCGTTGTGAAAATTTCCGCCTCAAGTTGAGCTGGTGTTTCAAAGAGCTCACTCTTAAGCTCGTGAGAAATAGAGAAATTCTATTTATTTGAGTGTGAAGTTCATGTTTGGCCTCAGCCAAAATGTCAAGTACTAATTTTATTTCGTAACCATTATTGACATCCTAGAATAGTTTTTACAAAAGCAAACCGTAAAAATACTACTACTGTGTTTGCAATTGACCGTTCGTAAGTACCTAAGCGTATTTCATAGGAAAAACGTTATGAATTCTGGTGCAAAATAAATACAGTTGTCATCAAAAGGACCTTTGTACTTTCTTTCTTTCCTTTGAGNTGGTTTGCAACGCAATTTGTTTTTCGTATTTTTTCATTTTTTTTTTTTTTTTTTTTATTCAGTTTTCATATTTAAATTAAGTGACTGTGTAGGCCATTTTGCTACATCCAGTTTTACGACAGAATATTAAACAACATGGTGAACACATTTCGTTATATTTCCACTCTTAGTGCGAAGAACAAAGTTTATTCTTTATGTATTTAAAAAAAAATTAAATTAATGGTTTACGCAATTATATTTATTTTGTGAATATTGCAGTTGTCCCGTTTACTTAAATAAACACGGAAAAATTCCTGTATAAATGCGAAAAACAAGTGTACCCTGGTAGCGAAAATTTGTAGTTGCCTAACTAGAAACGTTGAGCTACCCAACCTGAGTAGAATAAATCTTACATAGAGTAGAATAGACACGTGCTTGGTGAAATGCGGTGTGCTAGTAAAAAATAAATCACGTGGACTACGCTTGTATAACTAACTGGTTAACACACCTCGGCACTTTTAAAATTAGCATTTAAATTAAAAGCATACCTCTGATTGTGTGTACTACAACGAAAACAGAATATTTTTAAGTATTTTTCTTCGCAGCGAATTAAGGAAATTGGTGCCATTTGTTACGATTCAGTAAATCCGGACAATCCTAGCGAACGGCAGCGACGCGGTGGTATCCAGGCGAGGCGAACAGTCCCAAACACATTACAGCAATAATAGTTTATGAACCACATCAGCGAAGTGCTACTGGAGCTCCCCCCCCCCTCCTCCCCAACCCGGTGTTGCGGTATTTGCGACAATTACGCCACCAGAAACTGTATAATACGGCAACACTTTGCACGCGAGGTCTTTCAGCCTGTCTGTCTGTGGACCCACGCCGAGATGAAGCCATCAAGATGCAGCTTGGCGTACCTCTCGTCGCTTTCCGACTCACCACTCTGTCTGCTCTGCGGCGACGGTATCATTCAGGTTAGTCATATCTTGTAATTAATAAGTACCTCCCTCACCAATAGCTTATAATTACTGTAACTCCTAAAAAGTGTATTAAATATATGTTCTGTCTTCATAATTAACTTCAGTTCTTCCCTCGTAATAGTATAACCATTCCATAGTCCCCAGACACAAGTACAAAATATTAGAAACATGTCACATTGTATAAGTATAATTTTAGATCGTGGTAAATTAAATCAAATTCCGTTTATTTAAGGTACGTAGAATACAAAGTGGTAAAGTTTTAGTATACTGATGCTCGTAAAAATTCCACGATGGTACTTCACCGATGCACAAATCTTTCTCGTTACACCAATTTGAATATTTATTTCTGTGTGTCAGTATGGAAGTATAAACAATGGGAAGATAAAAATAACTCATGATGACTTTCTAAATTGCTCATTCAAACACGAAAAAAATCTGTAATAATTGACGGAGAATAAGAACGATCTATTATTCAAAGAAATGCGTTCATATACTAAATATCCAGCCAATAGGAAAGGACGTCCATGCGAGTCACACGAAGGCGTAGCTTGCTGTCTGTGGTATTAATACCAGCACACCCTCACATGTGTAATGTAGGGCTCCTGCCTACCTGTAGCGTGAATTGTGGTGCAAATGTTCGAAACTAGTGTTTTTTTTAATTTTAACATTGTCTGCAATACGTTTTCAAACGAATGTATGTATATATATATGTGTGTATATATATATGTATATATATATGTTTATATATATATATATATGCAGGTTGATTCTAAAATAATGGGACAAACATTGAGGGGTGGTAGAGCTCACCAAAACAAACAATCATTTTATAGGAATATATGGGCGGGAGTGACGCGTTGAGGCGTTGAGGGCGTTGTGGGCTAGTCCGATGGCCACCACGATCGCCAGATTTATCGAGTCTCGATTTCTTCCTATGGGGGCATTTGAAAGCCCTCATTTACGAGACTGCAGTTGATTCCATTGAAGACCTCGTCGCTCGACTATCCTGTGCGGCTGCACTCGTGCGTGAAATCCCCGGTGTATTTGAATCTGTTCGCCAATCACTCCACCAACGCTACCAAGCTTGCATTACTGTCAGTGGTAGCAATTTTGAGCAATTATTATTAGCATTGCTGTAAAAAGGTATTTAGCGGCGACGTTGTAAATAAACGATGTGTTGCATTTCATGAGTTATTTTTGTGTTTGTGCCTCAACGCGTACCTTCCACCCATATATTCCTATACAATAATTGTTTGTTTTAGTGAGCTCTACCACCCCTCAATGTTTCATGATTTTAGAATCATCCTGTTTATGTTTACATATCTCTCTTAACTAACATTATAAATGCGAAAGTGTGTTTGTTTGTTTGTCCTTTCACGTTGCAATGGAGCAACGGATCGACGTGATTTTTGTACAGTGATAATTGGAGGGCCGGAAAGTGACATAGGCTACTTTTTATCCCAAAAAATATCTCATTACCTCAGGAATATTTTTTTTATTAAAAATAACTGTCGGGGTACAATACTGCGTCAATGTAAGTTGTTATTGTGGGACGAAAGCACAATGTCACACAAAAAAACCGATAGAGGCCCTAAACCGAATTCTACAGGATACACCAAACAATACAACATTATGGGAGGCATGGTTGTATTATTGGCTGGTAACTTCAGCCAAACTCTACCGGTGATTCAGAGGGGCACACCTGCAGACGAAATCAAAGCCTGTCTCAAGTCGTCAAGCTTATGGGTAAATGTCAAGAAATTCAGCTTGAAGACAAATATGAGAGTGCACCTCTACAACGGCATTGATACACGACATTATGTTGATACACTATTAAAAATTGGAGATGGGCGTTTAGAAACAGATGCCGAGGGCTATGTCACTAACGGGGGATTTTTATAATTTTAAGCAGAGTGATACGGAACTGATTGCCAGCGTTTACCCAGATATACAAAGAAAAATAAATTACGACCAGTGGCTATGTAAAAGAGCGATTCTAGCACCAAAAAAATTACATTGTTAGTGCTCTGTTCTGTGTTTATGATCAGTGTCTGTCTACTAACAAATACCGTTATTTCTCCCTATAAGTTTGTTACTAACCCCACGCGAGCAACATTCAATAACGAATTTTTTCACCTTGCACTCATTGAAATTGAAAAGCAAGTGCAGATATTGTCAGGAAAAAGTATAAAATATGGACTTTTTTAAAAAAAAAAAAACCTAAATAATAATTATGTACTGCACGCGAGCGGAGCCACGGGCACAGCTAGTGTGTGTGTGTGTGTGTGTGTATATATATATATATAAGTTCTCACATCTCAATGGTCCGGAATGTACGATTCGACAGATTTCACATATTTTAAATACTACCCGAAGTCTTTAAACTTGGCCACAAACTGATTCTTAGAATTCTTACAACTTCAAATGAAATACGTTACTGAAACATCTCAAATTTGTTTGCGAAAATGAAAGGCATTTCTCTGAACTAAACCACAAATAAAATTAGACTTGTGGTAACCGCGTTACGTTCCATCGTTGCATTCAGTGGCGTGTGGTGAAGTGTTGCAAGGTAAACTGGTACTTTCTCAGAGCTGTACACACTCGGCGCACGGCGCCAATTGTTAATATAAAAATTGCCATGCGACTAGTAAACATGTCGTATACATTTTTCGAGCTGTCAAATGTTGAAGTCTGACGCCACAATGAAATATAATTTTTCGGTCATTATGTTGGATGGTAGGGCCTTATAATATGCTCACTTGATTGTGTTGTATAAGCTATGACTTCCACGTTAAGGACAAATAAAATAGATTTCAAAGAGTAAAATTTTTTTAATTTATTTTGTAAACGGATTTTTTTTATAATTACATGCAAATGCCACCAGACGCTTGCAAGCACTTTCGTTTCGCTGTTCACAAAGAAAGATGGAATAGGTAAGTATTTTTGTACTCTTCGATAAATTTTATTAACCGTCTTGTTAAAATTTATACATTTTTTTCTTTTTAAAGTTTGAAGGAGCACTGTTTAAAGAATGAAAAAACTAGTAAAAGTGGTTTTAATTAGCAAGCTTATTTCAGATGTTGTTCATATTTGCAATGCGTTGTGTAAATTCCTTATGTTTTCAACTCATGGGCTACAACGGTGTAATTGAAACACAAGCGGAATAATTTATGGCGGTGAGGGAGTGTTTCAATTTCGCTTGTGATATCAACATAAGTTCCGATGGAAGAGGGAGACATTTCAGGGCATTCCTTCTACGATTTGTTTCACATAAATTAGAAATATATTTGGGTGGTCATTAAATGAGAATGGCCTTAATCGCACGCAGTTGTGAAATGAAGGTGCTGAAAAGCATATTTCAAGATAAGAAACAAGTTTATATCTGAAGCAGATATGATTTTTAAAGAATTAAATAATATGAACACTGCGTAGAATGTTACAATGTTTAATTTCATTTAAGTGAAACTGTCATCTTCGAAAGTGTATCTTAATTTTTAATCTATTAAAATATAATGAAGATTGTTTATTAACGTTTTCATAAATTCCTTTAAGATTTATTTACGAAGTAACATTCAGATGTAAGTAACGGGAGCATGGCATCTTGTGTACTAACTCAGTCTATAAGAGTGTCAGATTTCCGTACTTGGAAAACAGCAGAGTCCGAGACATATATTTGTAAGGTTGTTATCGTCACTATGGACTTAACTGTGTTGCTGTCTGCGACATCTGGTAATGATTTGATTTAAGTGTTCTTACGTGCTCTAACTCGTGTACTGAAAGAAGAAGTGGAACAGTAAAGTACGCAAAAAATATAACATACACAATAAAAAAAAAATTTTAAACGTAACAGATACCAGTATTTTAAATAATTTTATAGAATTGCACAAAGAAATACTGTGCAGAGTAAGTTTTGACCGCCAAGAATGTTCAGTTAAGTATCTTGGTAGCATGACACTCCAATACAGAGTGCTATATAATTCCATCAATTATTAAAAAATAAAATATATCATTATGTTGAAGATAGTTAACTTTGGTCATATTTGTGACTATTAAAGTTTAAAGATAAAATTTTATTCTCTGAAAATTGTTTCCTTGATTTGGATTAATTGAGGACACTCTGTATTTACCAAAAATAATACTATTCCTTTTTTTTTACAAAAAGACTTATTATACATTATGAAACAAATTATTATTTTCAAATTTATACCTAAATATAGACAATAAATTAGACACGTCACGTAACACTTATGAATAAAAACTTACTTGAAAACATACCATGCAAACAATTAAAACGCGGGTATTTATTTTTTAATACGCTCAAGATGTTACGTTTTTTAGGAAAAATGGGAATTTACTAGAATTGTATTTTTAAAAGTCGCATTTGTCAGTAACGCTATAAACTAAAACTTAATAAGGATCACGATTAAACACACAAAAAAAGTATAGTGTTTGGCAAAAATTAATTGTTAGTAAACTTTTATCTGTAATTTGTGTTCTCTATCTGCCAAAGGCGCACCGTTCAAAATAAGGTAACTTAAAGTAGGTCCAGTTCTGACTTATTCGGGACTCAGTTGGCTGAAAGTACAGCAGAAAACAAAAGCTTATAGGCTGTTCACAGTAAAGTAACCAATTTGAGGCCTGAGTTACTTTCTCCTTTCAGCCATTTCTTATCGTTTGACCACCTATTTTAAATAAATATTGCCATCTAAGTAATAAACACAGTGTGTATATTCCACCGCACTCTAAAATTTACGTCTACGGCTATAATAAAATACATTTATTAAATATTACACAAAACTAGACGGCTTTCAAAAGTACTCACTTCACCATGAATCCTACTAATATTATAAATGCGAATACTGTGTGTGTGTGTGTGTGTTTGTTACCACTCAGCTTTATAATGGCTGAATGGATTTTGATTAAATTTGGTATGTAAGTACTTTAGGTCGTGGAATAGGACATATGATACTTTTTGAACCCTGAAAATGGTACGATTCCTGTGGAATAACAACAAAATGTAATCTGCAACGGCAGGGAAGGTGACCGAACTCAGCTCCAAAACGGCTAAACGGATTTTGATCAAATTATATAAGTATGTACTTTAGGTTCTGGAATAGGGCATATCATATTTTCTAACCCGGAAAATTTTACAGTTCCTGTGGAATAACAACAAAACGTAATCCTGCAACGGCTGGGAACGTGACCGAAATATTTTTTTCCTCTGTTGTAAGAGTTTCTCAGGCCACCCAGGGACCTCTGAAATGGCTTAACGACTGCTATAAATCGATACAAACCGGGACCGAACATTTAACGTGCCCTCCAAAGCCCGGTCACCCATCCAAATGTGTGCAGCTGGGAACGTTGCTAAACTTTGGTGATCGATTATGATACCTCAACCAAGCGCAAAAAGAAGTACCTAGTTACACTTATTTATAAATCTACAACTTGATGAAACCTACGTTTTGATTTTCATACATCAACGATGGAAAGCGGAATTGTGGTAACTACGCGATAGTTGCACAGATACACTCCAAAAACAATACGCTACTTCTTGGCTATCGGGTAAAAAATATTCCCTTCCTTTTGGGTTGCCGTAATCAGTTAAAAACCTAGGCCAACATAGTACAATTTTATATATCTGTTTTCACATAAATTAATTGTCTTTTCCAATTGATTTATTAGTGTATCACTGTAAAACTCAACTGTACCCGGGAGAAGCCGGACCGGTTCGCTAGTAGTGTATAATTGGGAAATTGCAGTACGGTTACAAAATTTTCCAATACCTATCTGAATTAAAAAGTTGATTATATGAGCCGCAGAAGCTGTCTGACAGGTTGGTGTTCTATTTATTTTAGATTTGATGCGAAACACCGTCGACATCATTATGAAATCCCAAATTGAATAACGGCGAGTCGCGGAGTTTAAGGAAATTATAAATGGTGGAAGTATGAAAGCAGTGAGAGACTAATATTTCCTCTCGTCTTTAGTACGCCCTCCCACGGCAGAGAAAGCAAAATAATCAACGTAAAGCAAGCAATAATGCTGACAACCTCAAAAAGAAATTTTCAGAAGAACGCCAACATTCTTGACTGTTCATTCTGAAGATCGAAAGTACTCTGGACTTCGTAGGCTTTGAGACAAAATCTGCCACAATTGAGGAAAACGATAAGAAATAAAACTATGTCTTGACGAAAGGTAATGTAGATGCAATATTTTCAGGATTAAATTATTTCTCTATATTACAAATTTTTAACACTTACGGAGTCTGTATGTTGGCATACGCAAGCGAAACACGTCAATCTATATATCAGGTAAATTGGGTATTTAAATTGTAGTTTGTACGGCGTCATAAAAAAAACCACAAAACGAATTTTACGAAATTCTTCTTATAAGTTAGACCTGAAACCGACCTAAATGCTGGAGTGTATATCATCATGATATTTCGAAACATATTGCCTTTATTTGAATTTTTGTCTATCCTGGATTGATTTTTATATGCAAGTGAGATTTTTGTATTGCCTTTTGTTGCTACATTTTTTTATTCTAGTGATGAGATCAACAGAAATTGTTAAAAATTACGTTTTTGGTTATATTTTTTAAAAGTGGTATCAATAGTAAAAATTTTCCAGTTTCCTTGTACAATGCTAATTTTACCTCATACGCACTAATTTAATCGACTATTGTACTGTCGTGTATCACCATAATTGTTCAATAATCACTCCCTACGTAATTTGGTAAAGATCCAGTACGTAAATATGACAGATTACAATTTTATTTCAACTTACTTATCACCTCGGGAGCAAACAGACATTTTGCACCAAACATGTTACGGCAGTAGCACCATGATTATCAAGATCGCGATGCCAGGCTTACCGAGAAGAGATTCTACCTCCCAGGCTGTGCTTGAATCGAGGGCAGTAATAGCCTGATGGCGGAATGCTCGACTTCTCAACTCTTAAACCGCAGTGACCCAAATGTGAATCTCAACGCGAAGAACTTCTGATAAATCTTCATTTCTGTAGGCATTTACATGGACTGTATCCACCGCCGAAAATAAGCCTAAAAAAAATACAAAGAAACTGAAAACCAGACCCATCCCAAACAATGAACAACAAATAACTAGGAACTATAGAATAACCTAGATGTCAACCAACGAGTGACAGGCAACGGAATGAACAAGGAAATTGGTGAGCAATAACTCAGTGAACACAACGAAACCAATAATGTCTCGAACAAATAAAATAATGTATAAGAAAACTATGCTATAATGGAAACGAAAACTCAAAGGAACAATAATATAAGACTACACAGATATAACGAACATAAACAAATAAATATGAGAAACTGCAGTTCTAAAAACAAATGTCAAAGGACACAAGGGGCAGCGATGGTGAAGTGGTCAGACTGCTCGCCTCCCACCTAGGCGAGCCGGGTTCCATTCCTGGCGGGATCGCTCCCGGATTTTCGCACGCGAGAATTGTGCCGGACGATGCCACTGGTCGGGGGGGTTCTCTCAAGGCCTTGAGGTTAAGAACCGCTTAAATCTCTCCACTCCACTCAAGGGATACGAGAGTTGAGCTGAGAGATTTGGGCGGCTATTAACAACGAGATCTTGAGTGCCGATGAGAGTGAAACGGGGATGAGAATGGAGTAGTGCCGGAATGCAATGGCCGTGGAAACGGAAGATCCCTGTGGCAGTCTAACCGCTAAGCTACTGCGGCCCCTGTCACAACAATAAAATAACAAGGAATACTCGGTACAGATAACGAAACAATACTTCTGCCGAAGACGCAAGAGGAGAATAACGGAAATAATGGAATCTCAACACATGTAATGTAACATGATGGTAGTGGCAAAGGCCATAGTGGTGGCGGCACCCGGTTGACTGTCAAATAACTGAACTGTGTCTGGCGAGTGTCTGGATCTGGTACTACCCACAAGCTCCTCAGGAAACAAGGAGGGGCCCACGTAGCATTCGCCGTGCCAAGACTCCGTATTATCCTCTTTAACTCATTCAGACCCAGTGTACGCAATTGTGCACATTACGCACGTATTGGTAAAATTTGTTCTGTATTACACACTGCGTAGTTCAATGACCTGTGATCTTACCAGTGGGTAAATGATTCGCAGACCGTTTTACTGGTATAGGTAATGATTGGTTCATATAACTTTAGCCGAGCATAAGAGCCTACACATCGTTGGCCGTGACAATTAAAAAAAATGTTTGGTCATCTTAAGTACAGCATGCATCACAATTTTTTTGTTTGAATACATCTGAAACCGTTTATTAAATTGGGTGTGGAAGGATTAATAAGAAGAAATGCAACGCTTCGCCGCGGGGTCTATCGCGCCCTCGTGGACCAGGCAGGTGCGCTTGTCAAATACATACTTCCTTCAGTTGTCCTGCTATTGTTGGTGCTGTTTGTTATGAACTGTGGCCAGGCCTTAGCTGGACGGCCTGCCTGATCACACCTTCAAACATTAATCCAGGACACGAGCCGTGATTGCCGAAATACCTTGCGAAAGGCAAAAGCAGAAACCCTCTGTCCAGTAAACTAACCCAAGAACTTACACAACGCTCCTGATATAGGACAGTGTTTCACTGTTAACGGCTTTTTTTGTCGTCGGAGCATCGGACAAAGAGGACATCTAGAGATGGGTGTGCCCAGCCGTCGCTAACAGCCGCCTGAATCAGCCTGTGGTAATATGAGCAAGGTTTAAATAGAAAAGTGGCCTGGTAATATCGCTTAGTATAATAAGCTAACATCGTGTCATTTCTTGCTTTCCCCAAGTATTTTTTGCAGTTAAATAGTTACTGTGTAATTTTAAAAGTTTTATAAGCCCCCATTTTATAATGTTGTGCTCTACCTAACTCTGAGTTATAATGCACTACGCCCCTATAGCCCCATTTGGCTATGGTTAACAAAAAATTAATTATAACCGATTTTTTCGTAAATATTTTATACTTATGAGCTTAAGGTGCAAAATTATATTTTTGCCCAGAAAACACTGAAGAAGTGCCAACTGCCTGGCCGCCGTAGCAACTATGCTTCCACAAATTAAGTATGCACACATGTGATTACTGAACCGAACATTTATTTATCTTTGTACTAGCAAGCATATTTGAACGAAATTTAAAAAAAATATTAAGCATTCCTTTAGTTGTTATTATACAGGTTGGAGTGATTGAACATGCAATAATGAAACAGTTTTTGAAAATAACGAAGAACAGACACCTCACTGTGTAATATTGTATAAGATGATATATTTTTTTGTATAATAGGTTTGGATAATAAATTATATTTTGAATTTTTTACTTTGCATGTTTCAAACATATAGTATGTTCTAGTGATGCAACGAATGTCGATTTTTCCACATTCGTGAATGCGAATGCAAATGCGAATGTTGGTTTTTCAAATATGGCGCCAAAAGCGTGCGCCTACGAACTCGAATTTTACCGCGCATTTAGAACTGGCCGACCGGGCGGCCATGTCAAAACCGAGAGTAGCCCATATTCCCCATCTCTGAACGAAGTAAACAAATCGTGATTGCTGGCTTACTGAATGAAGTTAGCTGCTAATAATGTTTTCGTAAATATTTAGTTTGAGGTTACCTTGACGCGTACCGCTCATACCTGCCAGTAGTGGCGACGCTATTCTTACCCATGCCGTAAACCGATGGCCTAACGACCAGAGGAATCCCCGAGCTCGAACCAACTCCACCTGTCATGTTGCCTGAGTCACGACGTGATGCTGCGAACGAGGGGAGTCCCGGGCATATTATCGCCCCTCGCCACAAGAAATTACAAATCGGGGAAAAACAGTGCACCCCGCCTACCCCTATCCCACCGCAAACACGAGAGGGTAAGTCCCGAGTTCTATGGAAAATAGAACAGAAACGTATGTATACAGGAGCCACGGAGGACAGTTAAGTCAGTTACGCGACAGTTAAGAGAGTTACGCGATAGTGAAGGACAGTTGAGGTCAGTTACGCGAGTGTTACGAGACGTTTACGACGGAGCAGCAGCGACAAGACAGTTACGACGGAGTTACGACGGAGTCGGGAGTTATGCCGGAGTCACGAGAGAGTCAGATACGATGAACGACGAGCGACGAGGAGAGAACTACATGTCTAGGGCGTGGGATAGCTAGATTCCACCGTCTGAGGAGATATAAAAGGGGCTAGGTCTCATAGATGTACAGGTCATTGTAACTTTGGACATTAAAAGTTAAGTGTGAATAAACCGAACCCAGTTAGGTCTTTGTATCACCTCTCTTACAGCAGCCCAAGGTGCCGTTAGCCAGCACCGTAACAAATTACTACGTACCCTGCTATCCACCACCCTGTATAGTACAGGTGGGAGCAGCGTCGAGTCAACATACTTAAGTTTTGTTTTTAACTTGTAAAGACTCTATTGTTGTAATTGTACAGTGATAAGTGATATTTCAAAATGAAGCGGTCGTGTGTTAGCGAAGTTTGGACTTGTTTTACAATATGTGATGCTGAAAATTTGATATGCAAAATATGTAATAAACAATACTCGCGCAAAGGAAGAACAACAAGTGCTATGAGAAATCACCTGGAAGCTTTGCATAAAAACGAGTATAATGCTTTAAAGAATAGGGAAAATGAAAAGCGAAATGCTTCTACAACAAGTGTTGTGGCCTCCACTTCGCGACAATGTACTAAAACCGACCTGAAACAAATGTCTTTGACTGATTGCGTCAAAAAAACAAAAAAGTGGGATAACAACAATGCCAAATCTTTGGAAATTGATAATTTAATAAGCGAAATGATTGCTTTAGAGGACTTACCCTTTAATTTTGTCGAAAGCGTTCGATTTGTCATACTATTGAACCATCTTTGTCCGTCGTATAATATAAAAAGCCGACAACATTTTTCTTCGTTTATATGTGAGAATTTCTACGGCAAAGTTAAAGATAAAATTTTGGTATTAATTAAGTCATTTGAAAAATTGGCGTTTACAACTGATATTTGGTCTGATTCTTGTTCAGGAATATATTTGCTGAGTATTACATGTCATGGTATAACAAAAAACTTTGAGAGAAAAATGATTGGGTTAAACGCAGAGGTATTTAACGATGGCCGACATACTGGTGAAAATATAGCTATAAAACTTGAAATCATGTTGTCGCATTGGGAAATACCTAAAGAAAAAGTGCAATGCATTGTTAGAGATGGTGGCACAAACATGAAAAAAGGTATTTCCTTGTTATTAATTAGAGACATTGATTGTTCGTCACACCAAATTAAGGCACAAGATTCCGTTATAACAGTGATTGCAAAATGTAAAAAGATGGCAACACATTTTCATCACTCAAATGTAGCTCAAGATGAACTGGCTGCTCTACAAGAAAGACTCGATCAGCCAAAGCTGAAAATCATACAAAAGTGTGCTACAAGATGGAATAGCAGCTTGTATATGTTAGAGAGTATTTTGAAAAACAAAGATTCGTTGTGTCTTTATGCTTCCCAGAATAACAAGATTTCACAACTAACTTCCGAAGAGTGGATTATTGTGGAAAAAATAATAACTTTACTCAGACCTTTTGAAGAAATTACAAAAGAACTAAGTGCAGCCAATATTTCTGTATCCTCAGTAATTCCATTATTGTCCACTTTGGAAAAAATTATTGGTGAATTTGATGTGACCGACGAATGCGTTGGGAATACGATTTTAGTTCTTAAACGAGAACTATGTCGCAGATTTTCCCATTTGGAAAATGACGTATTGTTTGCTACGGCAACTTTTATTGACCCGAGATACAAATTAAAATTTTTCAAAAATTCTTCAACCAGAGATCAAGTTGTGAAAAATATTTTAGAGTCAATTGGAAACGATGAATCAAGCCTATCGTCTTGTTCAAATCCTAAGCGTGCCAGAATGACTACTCATCGGATTGAAACATCTGGTTCCAGTGCCAGTCTGACAGAGAAATCTATATCTTTAAGAGACACCATGAAATTGCTGATGGATTCCAGCGAAAGTGAAGAAGAAGAAAATGAATGTATGAACCCTATAGAAGTTTTGATAAAAAAACCATCAATGATTATTTATTAGATAAACGTGTAGAAAATGATGTAGATCCACTTACACTGTTGGCGGTAAATAATAAGAAGTATGGTATCATTTCGCCCATAGCCAGGCAATATTTAGTAACACCACCCACTAGTGTGCCTAGCGAAAGGGTCTTTAGTGGGGCTGGTCTTCTTTACACACCCCACCGAAATAGGCTGCAAGGAGAAAAGGCATCAAAACTTCTATTTCTGAAGTTTAATATTCCTCTACTCTTATTTAATTACTAAGTGTTTCACTTAATTGTGCTTAGATATAAACAATTTTTCATAGTTTTATGTTTCGATTTCAAGAAGCAATGTTTAATGCGTATCTTAAAAATTACATAATTTGTGAGTTAGTATTAGTTCCAAAGTTAAAATTAACAAAATGTTAAGAACATATTTGTTTTAATTGAAAAGAAGATTATTATATTGTTTGTTTTTCTTCACAATATATTTTTAACTTTATTCATAAGAAGTCGATTTGATTTACAATTAAACATGATTACTAGTTCATTAAAAGATCTCACATATTTGAATAAGATACCCTTTAGGTTGCATAAATGCATATTGTTAAGTGTTTTTACAAAAGATCTCATTTAAAGTTGATTTGTATAATTAAAAAGGTTGGGTTATATCTTATTCCATTGTTTTGTGTTAAAGCAGTTCAATGGTATTTGATCATACAGTTGTGTTATAATATAGTTCAGAAGTTTTAAGAAGTTACCTGCCTTATGCCTTAATTTGATTTTGCTTAGGTAAATAATAATAAAAGAATATCAATAGTGTGTTTCTGTTATGTAATCTAGTGAATAACTACAAGGCTGTTTCCCAAATATCATTAAAATACACTCTTATANATGCGAATGCGAATGCGAATGCGAATGCGAATGCGAATGCGAATGCGAATGCGAATGCGAATGCGAATGCGAATGCGAATGCGAATGCGAATGCGAATGCGAATGCGAATGCGAATGCGAATGCGAATGCGAATGCGAATGCGAATGCGAATGCGAATGCGAATGCGAATGCGAATGCGAATGCGAATGCGAATGCGAATGCGAATGCGAATGCGAATGCGAATGTTCAAAAACATGCGAATATTCGTTGCATCACTAGTATGTTCATTTCTTTAGTCTGTAAGTTTGGGTGCCTTAGGAAATTATTGCGCGTTCTTGTAAGTGAAGAGTGAAGACTGTTAAATAAAAGTTCAGTTTTACTAAACCGAGATAGAAGCTTCCGCCTGTCAGTCGCTGTGGCAGTTGACGGATATGAACAAGGTCCCTTGTCAAAGCCGAAGAGAATATTCGGAATAAAAATTAATAAATCAGTCAGCCATGAGTCTGCTAAAACTTGAAAATATATAGCCCACATGGAAGATAACACAGCTTTCTCTGTCAGCAATTTAATAGACTTTTCTGTTTCAGCAAACTTAAAACAACTGCCGGGAGCTCAAACTCAGCGGAGAGTAAAACTGAAAACTGTACTTTTAAACGAAATGGGTATCATACTAAATAAAGAGCGTAAATATAACAATAAATAGGAACGTATCTAGCGAGCCACGCCCTCTAATGACCAAAATGTTTACTGAGGGAGAAATCATCAGACAGTAACTGTCACCTTGATGTCCTTCAGTGGCCTCCGCTTCATTTTAACTATCAAAAATATGGGTACGGTTTCTTGTCGTAACATCTTTAAAAAACATTTTTTTTAGGTGCACCTTTTCTTGTCATCCCCATCTAATTTCTATTAATCATTTTCGGTTTGTTATCCCGCACATTCCCATCCTATTTCCACGCCCATTTAAATTAATTCTTCGTCGCTCGTATACCTTTACGACACAGAAACAATCTTCATATTTCGCATGTGACGAATCCTACTTGGCCTATTTCTTTCTTCTTTATGAATATATCTCATCATGACGCTTCCATCATACCCTTCCTTCCTAGTCCGATAAAATCTTATTCAACCACCCCTTCAAGTGCTCTTTGTCATCCCCGAATTATCTAATCCTCATACGTATCCATATACTCCGCCCTACTTGAACGCTTATATTTCCATAATGACTATCCCCACCTCCTTTTCTCCCGTGCATTTTCAACTGCCCCTTCCCACCCAGTTGAGTGGTGCTGCATAAAACGGTACGGAAATGGCGGCCACATGGGTGAGTTGTGGGTCCGAAATACGTCGAAATTGGAAGTGCATAACATTACAAACACTCAAGGTCTGGTGTTCCTGCGTATTATTACCGATCACTATACCTCCTCATCAGGCTTCCCTCATATTAAATATTTTTTTGTAGTAGCGAAACTTGTATGCGCGTCGTTTTATAAACGGCGGAATTGCGCAGTCACGTCGAATAGTGCCAGTTTATACAAGAAAAATTGTTATTTGGTTATATACAAGAAGGTACCAAAATAAGTGTCCTCTCCATACGTGCGCGAGTAAATTTGATGAAGTATGCCCACTCTAAGACTGAGATAAAAGGAACATGAGTGTTAAAATAAAATATTTATATTGCCATCATTTTGAATATGTAAGTTTCTGGAACACTGAAAATTACATCATGTGATATGGCCTGCAGTAAAAAATACATATTTTTTATATTTGGTGGTATTAGGTTGACATTTTCCCTAGATATAGCATTAAGTGTCACTATCTTTCAAAATGTTGGAATAAGAGGCTCTGTGTAGACATATTTGATGGCTGTAAAACAAGCTATTAAGAGCAATCTTAGTACGGTTGAACTTAGTTATACGGTTTAGTTTATAAAGCATAGTAAACCAAAATGTTTATACGGCCGCCATTTTAAAAGCGAGTATCTGACCCACTTAACATATATTAGCTTACAAAGTGTACAGCAGTCGTCTTTGTTTGCCAAATTCTGTAGGAATTGGTTGACAGTTTCCCGAGATATGACAAAAACTTTATTTAATCATGTGGTGCTACTATGCAAAACTGTGGACAAAAGACGCTGTGTATTAACATATTCGGTGTTTAACGGTGATACTTTTAACATACTAGGTTTGGTCATAATTGATCAAACGGTATGGTATGTACATCCAATTAACTTAAAATATTGATATGGCCACCATTTTGAAAATATGCACATAGCTTAGTTAAAAACTGTAAAAGTTGGATGAACTTCCTAAGTATTATATATGCATCGAGTTTCGGAAACTAGCTTCACAAGTTAAAAAGTTTTTAGGGGGGCACACACACACATACAAACACACTGACAGAAAAGTGACTTCATAAGCCTATATTGCCTTCGAAAAGTGGGCTACAAGGATTCAAGTAATGATTGTTGATGAGGCGAAAACCTTATTTTACTAAATTATGATCGATGTACTGATTATGATCTGAGAATCATTATGATGATCATGTCCGATCAGGTTTGTATTCAGATTGTGAAATGCATGGTTCGTTCGGAAAGTAAGATAAACATTACATTAGAAATCATGTGACCATTGCTGATCATGTAAAAATTGTATTTCTTGGCCAATGACCAAACTTGAGCGTGCAATCGTTCAGAAATATTATCATAGAATAAACAAAGTTAAGTTACAGTATTTTATGTTGGTATCTTAAAATGTATTGCAACTAAGTTCATTACTGAACATTAGTTGGCAAGACATAACCACCCTGATAAGTTTTCTCGAAGAAATGCACTACATTTCCGTTGTTTGCATATAGTGTATAAAAGTAATGAGTAAAACAAAAATAGAAAATAAATATATTATGTAATTGCTGTAATCTGGAAATACTTTAAATATATGTGGTAACGTATTTGAAACATTGCTACTAAATGAGAGTACAATACAAGCGCATAATGACAACATAGTGGCAAATAAGATAAGTGGTTACAATCACGAGTTTATAATTACCACACATTACATTGCCATAAACGTAAAACACGCAGATCGATACATGGCGAACTAATGCATATACGCTCGTGTAATGAGAAATATAGAATTTTTTATAAATACAGAATATTTGCTTTTCGGTCGTTAAAAAGTTATTAATAGGGGACATACATTCCGACATACATTCGTACGATTGCATAAGGTAAGTAAGTTAAACACTGCAACAAAATAATTCTAGATTTATAAAATGCATTATTGTGTCCGCATATAAACTAATATCGGTAGTAATGTTTACATCATTTTAATTCATTTCAGAGGAGTGAAATAGAAAACGTGACAGCAAAACCACAGTAAGAAGAGAAGAAATGAAAGCAACGAAAATTTTTTCATCCAACTTCGAACTGAAAATAAACCCGTCTCTCTCCCGACAAATGCAGAATCTCCAATGACACATTATTATTTCGGGAGGGGGGAGGGAGGGAGGGATTCTGACAATTTAATGAAGCCAGCCCTGATGTTCAAGGCTGCGGGGGACTTGAACTTGCGGAGAAGAAGCAGGACTGTAATAAATAGGGAATGCAACGGGAGGGAAATGCAGAGTGATTCGATAAACCCTACCATACCCTGACAATGTCCAAAACGTTTTACAATTGCAAAAATCCCAGCACGATCTTGCCGGGAGTCGAACGTATATTGCTGTGCTTGAATGTCAGAGGCAATCACTAAGCTGCCTGGGAATACGTACATAGTTACTCATTTATGTACAGATATATAAACATTTAACCTCAGGATACCATAAATGGGTTACATTTAAGTCAGCAGAATTATTTTCTAGCAATTTAGCGTAATTATTTTTAAAGTTTTCTCCTAAGTTATATAGATAAAATTTTATTAAAATATGATGAAGATATTTTAGTTGGAAATATAAAAATTAAGGTGCATAACAAAGTGTATGTGTCATTAAAACATAAACTGAAATGAATGCTCTAAAAATAGCCCCTGTTTTTGTTTTCAAATTACCGTATTTAATTATTTTTCAATTAAAAATACTTAAAGTATGTTTGAAAAAATATAATAAACTTGAAATATTAAATATTTACAATTTATGAAGCTCCCTATCACCTCACCACCCCAAACACAAATTCCTTTTAAAGGGCAGTTTGGGTTACAAATCTGTACCAAATCATGAATTTTGGTAATATGTTTACTGCGCAATACGCAGTATTCAATTAAAGCCAATTATTGACAAACACATCATGCTTTTACAACTTCCTGTAACACCTTTGTGTAGTGTTAGTGTTATTAGACAGTTCAAATAGGGATCTCTGATTTATTCAAAAAATGTTTTGTTAATTACTAGTTTTTAAGCATGATACCTCAATAGTGGCTTTCCATGTTTGAGGCGTGCCGCATATGGTTAGTATTATAAGCGCCGCTGTCAAACCCCTCCCCCCCCCTTCCTCCTCTGCAATCTTATCCACCGCTAGCGCCCTCAGTAGACATGTGCCGCGAGACACGTGCTGCTAGGCCAGGTCGGCCTGAGAGGGTGGACAAGCAATTTTAACACATGCCAAGGTTATGCCGAGTTAAACCAGCAAATCGCTGACGCACCGAGGAACACGAGAGAACATGGACACGTTTCAAGGTTATGCCGATTTAAGAACTGCCGAGAAAATGCAGAGGTCAGATGGAGTTGCGCCAACCCACCTCTAGTTAGATGAGTAAGAAGGGCTGACAGAGTTTGGCAGTATTGCTGTGGCC